>OW285191.1:0-218518 GCA_935421135.1 Bugulina stolonifera
CCCCAAACCCCAAACCCCAAACCCCAAACCCAAACCCCAAACCCCAAACCCCAAACCCCAAACCCCAAACCCCAAACCCCAAACCCCAAACCCCACCCCAAACCCCAAACCCCAAACCCCAAACCCCCCCAAACCCCAAACCCCAAACCCCAAACCCCAAACCCCAAACCCCAAACCCCAAACCCCCCCAAACCCCAAACCCCAAACCCCAAACCCCAAACCCCAAACCCCAAACCCCAAACCCCAAACCCCAAACCCCAAACCCCAAACCCCAAACCCCAAACCCCAAACCCCAAACCCCAAACCCCAAACCCCAAACCCCAAACCCCAAACCCCAAACCCCAAACCCCAAACCCCAAACCCCAAACCCCAAACCCCAAACCCCAAACCCCAAACCCCAAACCCCAAAACCCCAAACCCCAAACCCCAAACCCCAAACCCCAAACCCCAAACCCCAAACCCCAAACCCAAAACCACCAAACCCCAAAAACCCCAAACCCAAACCCCAAACCCCAAAACCCCCAACCCCAAACCCCAAACCCCAAACCCCAAACCCCAAACCCCAAACCCCAAACCCCAAACCCAAACCCCAAACCCCAAACCCCAAACCCAAACCCCCAAACCCCAAACCCCAAACCCCAAACCCCAAACCCCAAACCCCAAACCCCAAACCCCAAACCCCAAACCCCAAACCCCAAACCCCAAACCCCAAACCCCAAACCCCAAACCCCAAACCCCAAACCCCAAACCCCAAACCCCAAACCCCAAACCCCAAACCCCAAACCCCAAACCCCAAACCCCAAACCCCAAACCCCAAACCCCAAACCCCAAACCCCAAACCCCAAACCCCAAACCCCAAACCCCAAACCCCAAACCCCAAACCCCAAACCCCAAACCCCAAACCCCAAACCCCAAACCCCAAACCCCAAACCCCAAACCCCAAACCCCAAACCCCAAACCCCAAACCCCAAACCCCAAACCCCAAACCCCAAACCCCAAACCCCAAACCCCAAACCCCAAACCCCAAACCCCAAACCCCAAACCCCAAACCCCAAACCCCAAACCCCAAACCCCAAACCCCAAACCCCAAACCCCAAACCCCAAACCCCAAACCCCAAACCCCAAACCCCAAACCCCAAACCCCAAACCCCAAACCCCAAACCCCAAACCCCAAACCCCAAACCCCAAACCCCAAACCCCAAACCCCAAACCCCAAACCCCAAACCCCAAACCCCAAACCCCAAACCCCAAACCCCAAACCCCAAACCCCAAACCCCAAACCCCAAACCCCAAACCCCAAACCCCAAACCCCAAACCCCAAACCCCAAACCCCAAACCCCAAACCCCAAACCCCAAACCCCAAACCCCAAACCCCAAACCCCAAACCCCAAACCCCAAACCCCAAACCCCAAACCCCAAACCCCAAACCCCAAACCCCAAACCCCAAACCCCAAACCCCAAACCCCAAACCCCAAACCCCAAACCCCAAACCCCAAACCCCAAACCCCAAACCCCAAACCCCAAACCCCAAACCCCAAACCCCAAACCCCAAACCCCAAACCCCAAACCCCAAACCCCAAACCCCAAACCCCAAACCCCAAACCCCAAACCCCAAACCCCAAACCCCAAACCCCAAACCCCAAACCCCAAACCCCAAACCCCAAACCCCAAACCCCAAACCCCAAACCCCAAACCCCAAACCCCAAACCCCAAACCCCAAACCCCAAACCCCAAACCCCAAACCCCAAACCCCAAACCCCAAACCCCAAACCCCAAACCCCAAACCCCAAACCCCAAACCCCAAACCCCAAACCCCAAACCCCAAACCCCAAACCCCAAACCCCAAACCCCAAACCCCAAACCCCAAACCCCAAACCCCAAACCCCAAACCCCAAACCCCAAACCCCAAACCCCAAACCCCAAACCCCAAACCCCAAACCCCAAACCCCAAACCCCAAACCCCAAACCCCAAACCCCAAACCCCAAACCCCAAACCCCAAACCCCAAACCCCAAACCCCAAACCCCAAACCCCAAACCCCAAACCCCAAACCCCAAACCCCAAACCCCAAACCCCAAACCCCAAACCCCAAACCCCAAACCCCAAACCCCAAACCCCAAACCCCAAACCCCAAAACCCTAAGCCGTAGCAATGACAACCACCTCAATTCACTCCTATCCTCTCACTAGAAGGACACAGTTGTTTCCAGTCATACTTAGCCCGCTCTCTGGTGATTAACTTTTACTAGCCGCTGTGTATATCCTCTGGTGGGCAGAAATGATTCAGTCTATAGATGAGCTCAAACAAGCTAAAACAAGTAGGACAAGTTATTTATAACATACACTGTACATGTCCTAACAATCATAAGATCTGCACAGATACCCGAGTATAATCTCACATATTATATGGCAATAAATAGAGATGGCAGTAAATAATAACCGTAGCACCACAATATCTTCGAGCAGTCATCTTAAACTGGTTGGTTTTATTTCACTAACATAATATAGAGCAGTTCACGCATCTATTACCTCCCTACGCCGTGGCAATGACAACCACCTCAATTCACTCCAATCCTCTCACTAGACGGACACAGTTGTTTCCAGTCATACTCAGTTCGCTCTCTGGTGACTGACCTTTTCTAGCAGCTGTGGTTATTCTCTGGTGGGCAGAAATGGTTCAGTCTATAGATGAGCTCAAGCAAGCTAAAACAAGCAGGACAAGTTATTTATAACATACACTGTACATGTCCTAACAATCCTAAGATCTGCATAGATACCCGAGTATAATCTCACATATCATATGGCAATAAATAGAGATGGCAGTAAATAATCACTGAGTAGCACTACAATATCTTTGAGCAGTCATTTTAAACTGGTTGGTTTTATTTCACTAACATAATATAGAGCAGTTCATGCATCTATTACCTCCATACACCGTAGCAATGACAACCACCTCAATTCACTCCTATCCTCTCACTAGAAGGACACATTTAGTTCCAGTCATACTCAGCTCGCTCCCTGGCGATTAACTTTTACAAGCAGCTGTGTTTATCCTCTGGTGGGCAGAAATCATTTAGTCTATAGATGAGCTCAAGCAAGCTAAAGCAGGTAGGACAGGTTATTTATAACATACACTTTGAATGTACAAACAACCCTAAGATCTCCACAGATACCCGAATATATTCTCACAGTTTACATGTATATGACAATAGAAATAACAGTAAACAATCAATGTACCACTACAATGTCTTTGAACAGTCATATTCATGGGTTGGTTTTCTTTTATTAACATAATATAAAACAATTCATGCATCTATTACCTCCCTAAGCCGTAGGAATGCAACTGCCGCAATTCACTCCTATCCTCTCACTAGAAGGACACAGATGTTTCCAGCCATACTCAGCTTGCTCTCTGGTGATTAACTTTTACTAGCCACTGTGTATATTATCCTCTGGTGGGCAGAAATGATTCAGTCTATAGATGAGCTCAAGCAAGCTAAAACAAGTAGGACAAGTTATTTATAACATACACTGTACATGTCCTAACAATCCTAAGATCTGCACAGATACCCGAGTATAATCTCACATATTATATAGCAATAGATAGAGATGGCAGTAAATAATCACTGAGTAGCACTACAATATCTTTGAGCAGTCATTTTAAACTGGTTGGTTTTATTTCACTAACATAATATAGAGCAGTTCATGCATCTATTACCTCCATACACCGTAGCAATGACAACCACCTCAATTCACTCCTATCCTCTCACTAGAAGGACACATTTAGTTCCAGTCATACTCAGCTCGCTCTCTGGTGACTGACTTTTACTAGCAGCTGTGTTTATTCTCTGGTGGGCAGAAATTGTTCATCTCCTACATGACTCTATCATGAATCTATATGAACCCAAGTGAATTATAATATGTTTGGAGCCCCAGTAGCCGGGCTGTCTCGGCAAATATTCATTTTCAGTCCCAATGAATCTATCATAAAGGCTGTGTGGAGTCTGACTTGCTCTGACTGTCAGTATGGTACAACTAAAGAGCACTAATTATGTGTTGGTACTCTGAATCATGATTGTACTCAGATTTGACTCAGATATTACTCAGATTTAACTCAGATTTAACTCAGATTTAACTCAGATTTAATTTAATATGGAGCATTTTTGCCCACATCGTTACATTTTCCTTGTCAAACAAGTCTTATAAAAGTGTGCCATTTCATCATCTCATTTTCTATCTAAAGCACCAGTGTTTACATAATATAGCCTATGCATTTTCCTATTCTTGCACAGAGCCTTTCGGTGGTTGTAGCTTCCATAAATTTATATTATTTATAAATATTTTTATGACATGCTCGGTTAAAAATACGATCTGGTTGAATATACGATCTGTAAAGATTGACAAAACGAACAATGAAATATTCTACCATTTGCTGATGGAGATGTGCTTCTGGCAACATATGGAAGGTAGTGCTGCATTAAATATTATGTTCCTGAAACTGGACCAGCATTACATGAGCGCTTTCCCAATATTTGAAATAAAGAACGCTTATACGATAACTTTAGTTTCTAGATGCTAAAAATTATGTGCAGAGAGATAATAAAGTAGGTGAGAATAAACCACATGGTTGAGGTTGTACATGTATTTGAACAATCACCACCGGGCCATTATGTTAGAAATTATGGGCACATTATTGCGAAAGAACTAGAAGTATTTGGGAAGCAAAATTGTGATACAGGAAATAATAATAGAGTTTAATTTCATGAAAAATCTAAACCCAAAGTAAGAGTTGAGCCTCTGAAGACACCCAAAAAGCAAAAACCAAATTATCAACAAATGATTTCAGTTTTGCAGACGCTGCACACCTCATTAACAAGAAAAAATAATCAGAATCTAGTAAACCGAGTGTAGATATTTTATTTTGAGTTGGATTTACAGAAATCTATGCTTCAACCTCATAATATTGGTGCAATGGGATGGTACTGTCTGTCACACATGAAAATATAGTCTGTATGTGTGCTTCTACATTGATTGCACTAATTTACAAGCTCATGCATTGTTTTCACAGACATTATTTGCTGATATAACTTCAGTATTTTCTGCAGAAACACTGTAATTCATTAGATGCATTGTTTTTGCAGACAATCACTGAAGAGAGCCCAGCACGATGATTTTCCACAAAAACAATGTAACTGGATTAATTAGTTAAAAAATCAACATACAGCAATAAAAATGGTACCATTAAACAGAGAATGCGATTTTGGTTCAGAATATAATTATTTTGTTTGCATCTCTAGGATTAATACAATTGGAGGGCTCAACTCAAACGCGTTTAGCCTTCTCCTGTAAAATCACAATATAGTGAGTTACATTGTTTTTGTGGCAGTAAATAATCACTGAGTAGCACTACAATATCTTTGAGCAGTCATTTTAAACTGGTTGGTTTTATTTCACTAACATAATATAGAGCAGTTCATGCATCTATTACCTCCATACACCGTAGCAATGACAACCACCTCAATTCACTCCTATCCTCTCACTAGAAGGACACATTTAGTTCCAGTCATACTCAGCTCGCTCTCTGGTGACTGACGTTTTCTAGCAGCTGTGTTTATTCTCTGGTGGGCAGAAATGGTTCAGTCTATAGATGAGCTCAAGCAAGCTAAAACAAGTAGGACAAGTTATTTATAACATACACTGTACATGTCTTAACAATCCTAATATCTGCACAGATACCCGAGTATAATCTCACATATTATATGGCAATAAATAGAGATGGCAGTAAATAATCACTGTAGCACCACAACATCTTTGAGCAGTCATTTTAAACTGGTTGGTTTTATTTCACTAACCTAATATAGAGCAGTTCATGCATCTATTACCCCCCTACGCCGTAGCAATGACAACCACCTCAATTCACTCCTATCCTCTCACTAGAAGGACACAATTGTTTCCAGTCATACTCAGCTCGCTCTCTAGTGACTGACTTTTACTAGCAGCTGTGTTTATTCTCTGGTGGGCAGAAATGGTTCAGTCCATAGATGAGCTCAAGCAAGCTAAAACAAGTAGGACAAATTATTTTTAACATACACTTTGCATGTACGAACAACCCTAAGATCTCCACAGATACCCGAATATATTCTCACAGTTTACATGTATATGACAATAGAAATAACAGTAAACAATCAATGTACCACTACAATGTCTTTGAACAATCATATTCATGGGTTGGTTTTATTTTATTAACATAATATAGAACAATTCATGCATCTATTACCTCCCTAATCCGTCGGAATGGCAACTGCCGCAATTCACTCCTATCCTCTCACTAGAAGGACACAGATGTTTCCAGCCATACTCAGCTTGCTCTCTGGTGATTAACTTTTACTAGCCGCTGTGTATATCCTCTGGTGGGCAGAAATGATTCAGTCAATAGATGAGCTCAAGCAAGCTAAAACAGGTAGGACAGGTTATTTATAACGTACACTTTGCATGTACGAACAACCCTAAGATCTCCACAGATATCCGAATATATTCTCACAGTTTACATGTATATGACAATAGAAATAACAGTAAACAATCAATGTACCACTACAATGTCTTTGAACAGTCATATTCATGGGTTGGTTTTATTTTATTAACAATATATACAACAATTCATGCATCTATTACCTCCCTAAGCCGTAGGAATGGCAACTGCCGCAATTCACTCCTATCCTCTCACTAGAAGGACACAGATGTTTCCAGCCATACTCAGCTTGCTCTCTGGTGATTAACTTTTACTAGCCACTGTGTATATTATCCTCTGGTGGGCAGAAATGATTCAGTCTATAGATGAGCTCAAGCAAGCTAAAACAAGTAGGACAAGTTATTTATAACATACACTGTACATGTCCTAACAATCCTAAGATCTGCACAGATACCCGAGTATAATCTCACATATTATATAGCAATAGATAGAGATGGCAGTAAATAATCACTGAGTAGCACTACAATATCTTTGAGCAGTCATTTTAAACTGGTTGGTTTTATTTCACTAACATAATATAGAGCAGTTCATGCATCTATTACCTCCATACACCGTAGCAATGACAACCACCTCAATTCACTCCTATCCTCTCACTAGAAGGACACATTTAGTTCCAGTCATACTCAGCTCGCTCTCTGGTGACTGACTTTTACTAGCAGCTGTGTTTATTCTCTGGTGGGCAGAAATTGTTCATCTCCTACATGACTCTATCATGAATCTATATGAACCCAAGTGAATTATAATATGTTTGGAGCCCCAGTAGCCGGGCTGTCTCGGCAAATATTCATTTTCAGTCCCAATGAATCTATCATAAAGGCTGTGTGGAGTCTGACTTGCTCTGACTGTCAGTATGGTACAACTAAAGAGCACTAATTATGTGTTGGTACTCTGAATCATGATTGTACTCAGATTTGACTCAGATATTACTCAGATTTAACTCAGATTTAACTCAGATTTAACTCAGATTTAATTTAATATGGAGCATTTTTGCCCACATCGTTACATTTTCCTTGTCAAACAAGTCTTATAAAAGTGTGCCATTTCATCATCTCATTTTCTATCTAAAGCACCAGTGTTTACATAATATAGCCTATGCATTTTCCTATTCTTGCACAGAGCCTTTCGGTGGTTGTAGCTTCCATAAATTTATATTATTTATAAATATTTTTATGACATGCTCGGTTAAAAATACGATCTGGTTGAATATACGATCTGTAAAGATTGACAAAACGAACAATGAAATATTCTACCATTTGCTGATGGAGATGTGCTTCTGGCAACATATGGAAGGTAGTGCTGCATTAAATATTATGTTCCTGAAACTGGACCAGCATTACATGAGCGCTTTCCCAATATTTGAAATAAAGAACGCTTATACGATAACTTTAGTTTCTAGATGCTAAAAATTATGTGCAGAGAGATAATAAAGTAGGTGAGAATAAACCACATGGTTGAGGTTGTACATGTATTTGAACAATCACCACCGGGCCATTATGTTAGAAATTATGGGCACATTATTGCGAAAGAACTAGAAGTATTTGGGAAGCAAAATTGTGATACAGGAAATAATAATAGAGTTTAATTTCATGAAAAATCTAAACCCAAAGTAAGAGTTGAGCCTCTGAAGACACCCAAAAAGCAAAAACCAAATTATCAACAAATGATTTCAGTTTTGCAGACGCTGCACACCTCATTAACAAGAAAAAATAATCAGAATCTAGTAAACCGAGTGTAGATATTTTATTTTGAGTTGGATTTACAGAAATCTATGCTTCAACCTCATAATATTGGTGCAATGGGATGGTACTGTCTGTCACACATGAAAATATAGTCTGTATGTGTGCTTCTACATTGATTGCACTAATTTACAAGCTCATGCATTGTTTTCACAGACATTATTTGCTGATATAACTTCAGTATTTTCTGCAGAAACACTGTAATTCATTAGATGCATTGTTTTTGCAGACAATCACTGAAGAGAGCCCAGCACGATGATTTTCCACAAAAACAATGTAACTGGATTAATTAGTTAAAAAATCAACATACAGCAATAAAAATGGTACCATTAAACAGAGAATGCGATTTTGGTTCAGAATATAATTATTTTGTTTGCATCTCTAGGATTAATACAATTGGAGGGCTCAACTCAAACGCGTTTAGCCTTCTCCTGTAAAATCACAATATAGTGAGTTACATTGTTTTTGTGGCAGTAAATAATCACTGAGTAGCACTACAATATCTTTGAGCAGTCATTTTAAACTGGTTGGTTTTATTTCACTAACATAATATAGAGCAGTTCATGCATCTATTACCTCCATACACCGTAGCAATGACAACCACCTCAATTCACTCCTATCCTCTCACTAGAAGGACACATTTAGTTCCAGTCATACTCAGCTCGCTCTCTGGTGACTGACGTTTTCTAGCAGCTGTGTTTATTCTCTGGTGGGCAGAAATGGTTCAGTCTATAGATGAGCTCAAGCAAGCTAAAACAAGTAGGACAAGTTATTTATAACATACACTGTACATGTCTTAACAATCCTAATATCTGCACAGATACCCGAGTATAATCTCACATATTATATGGCAATAAATAGAGATGGCAGTAAATAATCACTGTAGCACCACAACATCTTTGAGCAGTCATTTTAAACTGGTTGGTTTTATTTCACTAACCTAATATAGAGCAGTTCATGCATCTATTACCCCCCTACGCCGTAGCAATGACAACCACCTCAATTCACTCCTATCCTCTCACTAGAAGGACACAATTGTTTCCAGTCATACTCAGCTCGCTCTCTAGTGACTGACTTTTACTAGCAGCTGTGTTTATTCTCTGGTGGGCAGAAATGGTTCAGTCCATAGATGAGCTCAAGCAAGCTAAAACAAGTAGGACAAATTATTTTTAACATACACTTTGCATGTACGAACAACCCTAAGATCTCCACAGATACCCGAATATATTCTCACAGTTTACATGTATATGACAATAGAAATAACAGTAAACAATCAATGTACCACTACAATGTCTTTGAACAATCATATTCATGGGTTGGTTTTATTTTATTAACATAATATAGAACAATTCATGCATCTATTACCTCCCTAATCCGTCGGAATGGCAACTGCCGCAATTCACTCCTATCCTCTCACTAGAAGGACACAGATGTTTCCAGCCATACTCAGCTTGCTCTCTGGTGATTAACTTTTACTAGCCGCTGTGTATATCCTCTGGTGGGCAGAAATGATTCAGTCAATAGATGAGCTCAAGCAAGCTAAAACAGGTAGGACAGGTTATTTATAACGTACACTTTGCATGTACGAACAACCCTAAGATCTCCACAGATATCCGAATATATTCTCACAGTTTACATGTATATGACAATAGAAATAACAGTAAACAATCAATGTACCACTACAATGTCTTTGAACAGTCATATTCATGGGTTGGTTTTATTTTATTAACAATATATACAACAATTCATGCATCTATTACCTCCCTAAGCCGTAGGAATGGCAACTGCCGCAATTCACTCCTATCCTCTCACTAGAAGGACACAGATGTTTCCAGCCATACTCAGCTTGCTCTCTGGTGATTAACTTTTACTAGCCACTGTGTATATTATCCTCTGGTGGGCAGAAATGATTCAGTCTATAGATGAGCTCAAGCAAGCTAAAACAAGTAGGACAAGTTATTTATAACATACACTGTACATGTCCTAACAATCCTAAGATCTGCACAGATACCCGAGTATAATCTCACATATTATATAGCAATAGATAGAGATGGCAGTAAATAATCACTGAGTAGCACTACAATATCTTTGAGCAGTCATTTTAAACTGGTTGGTTTTATTTCACTAACATAATATAGAGCAGTTCATGCATCTATTACCTCCATACACCGTAGCAATGACAACCACCTCAATTCACTCCTATCCTCTCACTAGAAGGACACATTTAGTTCCAGTCATACTCAGCTCGCTCTCTGGTGACTGACTTTTACTAGCAGCTGTGTTTATTCTCTGGTGGGCAGAAATTGTTCATCTCCTACATGACTCTATCATGAATCTATATGAACCCAAGTGAATTATAATATGTTTGGAGCCCCAGTAGCCGGGCTGTCTCGGCAAATATTCATTTTCAGTCCCAATGAATCTATCATAAAGGCTGTGTGGAGTCTGACTTGCTCTGACTGTCAGTATGGTACAACTAAAGAGCACTAATTATGTGTTGGTACTCTGAATCATGATTGTACTCAGATTTGACTCAGATATTACTCAGATTTAACTCAGATTTAACTCAGATTTAACTCAGATTTAATTTAATATGGAGCATTTTTGCCCACATCGTTACATTTTCCTTGTCAAACAAGTCTTATAAAAGTGTGCCATTTCATCATCTCATTTTCTATCTAAAGCACCAGTGTTTACATAATATAGCCTATGCATTTTCCTATTCTTGCACAGAGCCTTTCGGTGGTTGTAGCTTCCATAAATTTATATTATTTATAAATATTTTTATGACATGCTCGGTTAAAAATACGATCTGGTTGAATATACGATCTGTAAAGATTGACAAAACGAACAATGAAATATTCTACCATTTGCTGATGGAGATGTGCTTCTGGCAACATATGGAAGGTAGTGCTGCATTAAATATTATGTTCCTGAAACTGGACCAGCATTACATGAGCGCTTTCCCAATATTTGAAATAAAGAACGCTTATACGACAACTTTAGTTTCTAGATGCTAAAAATTATGTGCAGAGAGATAATAAAGTAGGTGAGAATAAACCACATGGTTGAGGTTGTACATGTATTTGAACAATCACCACCGGGCCATTATGTTAGAAATTATGGGCACATTATTGCGAAAGAACTAGAAGTATTTGGGAAGCAAAATTGTGATACAGGAAATAATAATAGAGTTTAATTTCATGAAAAATCTAAACCCAAAGTAAGAGTTGAGCCTCTGAAGACACCCAAAAAGCAAAAACCAAATTATCAACAAATGATTTCAGTTTTGCAGACGCTGCACACCTCATTAACAAGAAAAAATAATCAGAGTCTAGTAAACCGAGTGTAGATATTTTATTTTGAGTTGGATTTACAGAAATCTATGCTTCAACCTCATAATATTGGTGCAATGGGATGGTACTGTCTGTCACACATGAAAATATAGTCTGTATGTGTGCTTCTACATTGATTGCACTAATTTACAAGCTCATGCATTGTTTTCACAGACATTATTTGCTGATATAACTTCAGTATTTTCTGCAGAAACACTGTAATTCATTAGATGCATTGTTTTTGCAGACAATCACTGAAGAGAGCCCAGCACGATGATTTTCCACAAAAACAATGTAACTGGATTAATTAGTTAAAAAATCAACATACAGCAATAAAAATGGTACCATTAAACAGAGAATGCGATTTTGGTTCAGAATATAATTATTTTGTTTGCATCTCTAGGATTAATACAATTGGAGGGCTCAACTCAAACGCGTTTAGCCTTCTCCTGTAAAATCACAATATAGTGAGTTACATTGTTTTTGTGGCAGTAAATAATCACTGAGTCGCACTACAATATCTTTGAGCAGTCATTTTAAACTGGTTGGTTTTATTTCACTAACATAATATAGAGCAGTTCATGCATCTATTACCTCCATACACCGTAGCAATGACAACCACCTCAATTCACTCCTATCATCTCACTAGAAGGACACATTTAGTTCCAGTCATACTCAGCTCGCTCTCTGGTGACTGACGTTTTCTAGCAGCTGTGTTTATTCTCTGGTGGGCAGAAATGGTTCAGTCTATAGATGAGCTCAAGCAAGCTAAAACAAGTAGGACAAGTTATTTATAACATACACTGTACATGTCTTAACAATCCTAATATCTGCACAGATACCCGAGTATAATCTCACATATTATATGGCAATAAATAGAGATGGCAGTAAATAATCACTGTAGCACCACAACATCTTTGAGCAGTCATTTTAAACTGGTTGGTTTTATTTCACTAACCTAATATAGAGCAGTTCATGCATCTATTACCCCCCTACGCCGTAGCAATGACAACCACCTCAATTCACTCCTATCCTCTCACTAGAAGGACACAATTGTTTCCAGTCATACTCAGCTCGCTCTCTAGTGACTGACTTTTACTAGCAGCTGTGTTTATTCTCTGGTGGGCAGAAATGGTTCAGTCCATAGATGAGCTCAAGCAAGCTAAAACAAGTAGGACAAATTATTTTTAACATACACTTTGCATGTACGAACAACCCTAAGATCTCCACAGATACCCGAATATATTCTCACAGTTTACATGTATATGACAATAGAAATAACAGTAAACAATCAATGTACCACTACAATGTCTTTGAACAATCATATTCATGGGTTGGTTTTATTTTATTAACATAATATAGAACAATTCATGCATCTATTACCTCCCTAATCCGTCGGAATGGCAACTGCCGCAATTCACTCCTATCCTCTCACTAGAAGGACACAGATGTTTCCAGCCATACTCAGCTTGCTCTCTGGTGATTAACTTTTACTAGCCGCTGTGTATATCCTCTGGTGGGCAGAAATGATTCAGTCAATAGATGAGCTCAAGCAAGCTAAAACAGGTAGGACAGGTTATTTATAACGTACACTTTGCATGTACGAACAACCCTAAGATCTCCACAGATATCCGAATATATTCTCACAGTTTACATGTATATGACAATAGAAATAACAGTAAACAATCAATGTACCACTACAATGTCTTTGAACAGTCATATTCATGGATTGGTTTTATTTTATTAACAATATATACAACAATTCATGCATCTATTACCTCCCTAAGCCGTAGGAATGGCAACTGCCGCAATTCACTCCTATCCTCTCACTAGAAGGACACAGATGTTTCCAGCCATACTCAGCTTGCTCTCTGGTGATTAACTTTTACTAGCCACTGTGTATATTATCCTCTGGTGGGCAGAAATGATTCAGTCTATAGATGAGCTCAAGCAAGCTAAAACAAGTAGGACAAGTTATTTATAACATACACTGTACATGTCCTAACAATCCTAAGATCTGCACAGATACCCGAGTATAATCTCACATATTATATAGCAATAGATAGAGATGGCAGTAAATAATCACTGAGTAGCACTACAATATCTTTGAGCAGTCATTTTAAACTGGTTGGTTTTATTTCACTAACATAATATAGAGCAGTTCATGCATCTATTACCTCCATACACCGTAGCAATGACAACCACCTCAATTCACTCCTATCCTCTCACTAGAAGGACACATTTAGTTCCAGTCATACTCAGCTCGCTCTCTGGTGACTGACTTTTACTAGCAGCTGTGTTTATTCTCTGGTGGGCAGAAATTGTTCATCTCCTACATGACTCTATCATGAATCTATATGAACCCAAGTGAATTATAATATGTTTGGAGCCCCAGTAGCCGGGCTGTCTCGGCAAATATTCATTTTCAGTCCCAATGAATCTATCATAAAGGCTGTGTGGAGTCTGACTTGCTCTGACTGTCAGTATGGTACAACTAAAGAGCACTAATTATGTGTTGGTACTCTGAATCATGATTGTACTCAGATTTGACTCAGATATTACTCAGATTTAACTCAGATTTAACTCAGATTTAACTCAGATTTAATTTAATATGGAGCATTTTTGCCCACATCGTTACATTTTCCTTGTCAAACAAGTCTTATAAAAGTGTGCCATTTCATCATCTCATTTTCTATCTAAAGCACCAGTGTTTACATAATATAGCCTATGCATTTTCCTATTCTTGCACAGAGCCTTTCGGTGGTTGTAGCTTCCATAAATTTATATTATTTATAAATATTTTTATGACATGCTCGGTTAAAAATACGATCTGGTTGAATATACGATCTGTAAAGATTGACAAAACGAACAATGAAATATTCTACCATTTGCTGATGGAGATGTGCTTCTGGCAACATATGGAAGGTAGTGCTGCATTAAATATTATGTTCCTGAAACTGGACCAGCATTACATGAGCGCTTTCCCAATATTTGAAATAAAGAACGCTTATACGACAACTTTAGTTTCTAGATGCTAAAAATTATGTGCAGAGAGATAATAAAGTAGGTGAGAATAAACCACATGGTTGAGGTTGTACATGTATTTGAACAATCACCACCGGGCCATTATGTTAGAAATTATGGGCACATTATTGCGAAAGAACTAGAAGTATTTGGGAAGCAAAATTGTGATACAGGAAATAATAATAGAGTTTAATTTCATGAAAAATCTAAACCCAAAGTAAGAGTTGAGCCTCTGAAGACACCCAAAAAGCAAAAACCAAATTATCAACAAATGATTTCAGTTTTGCAGACGCTGCACACCTCATTAACAAGAAAAAATAATCAGAATCTAGTAAACCGAGTGTAGATATTTTATTTTGAGTTGGATTTACAGAAATCTATGCTTCAACCTCATAATATTGGTGCAATGGGATGGTACTGTCTGTCACACATGAAAATATAGTCTGTATGTGTGCTTCTACATTGATTGCACTAATTTACAAGCTCATGCATTGTTTTCACAGACATTATTTGCTGATATAACTTCAGTATTTTCTGCAGAAACACTGTAATTCATTAGATGCATTGTTTTTGCAGACAATCACTGAAGAGAGCCCAGCACGATGATTTTCCACAAAAACAATGTAACTGGATTAATTAGTTAAAAAATCAACATACAGCAATAAAAATGGTACCATTAAACAGAGAATGCGATTGTGGTTCAGAATATAATTATTTTGTTTGCATCTCTAGGATTAATACAATTGGAGGGCTCAACTCAAACGCGTTTAGCCTTCTCCTGTAAAATCACAATATAGTGAGTTACATTGTTTTTGTGGCAGTAAATAATCACTGAGTAGCACTACAATATCTTTGAGCAGTCATTTTAAACTGGTTGGTTTTATTTCACTAACATAATATAGAGCAGTTCATGCATCTATTACCTCCATACACCGTAGCAATGACAACCACCTCAATTCACTCCTATCCTCTCACTAGAAGGACACATTTAGTTCCAGTCATACTCAGCTCGCTCTCTGGTGACTGACGTTTTCTAGCAGCTGTGTTTATTCTCTGGTGGGCAGAAATGGTTCAGTCTATAGATGAGCTCAAGCAAGCTAAAACAAGTAGGACAAGTTATTTATAACATACACTGTACATGTCTTAACAATCCTAATATCTGCACAGATACCCGAGTATAATCTCACATATTATATGGCAATAAATAGAGATGGCAGTAAATAATCACTGTAGCACCACAACATCTTTGAGCAGTCATTTTAAACTGGTTGGTTTTATTTCACTAACCTAATATAGAGCAGTTCATGCATCTATTACCCCCCTACGCCGTAGCAATGACAACCACCTCAATTCACTCCTATCCTCTCACTAGAAGGACACAATTGTTTCCAGTCATACTCAGCTCGCTCTCTAGTGACTGACTTTTACTAGCAGCTGTGTTTATTCTCTGGTGGGCAGAAATGGTTCAGTCCATAGATGAGCTCAAGCAAGCTAAAACAAGTAGGACAAGTTATTTTTAACATACACTTTGCATGTACGAACAACCCTAAGATCTCCACAGATACCCGAATATATTCTCACAGTTTACATGTATATGACAATAGAAATAACAGTAAACAATCAATGTACCACTACAATGTCTTTGAACAATCATATTCATGGGTTGGTTTTATTTTATTAACATAATATAGAACAATTCATGCATCTATTACCTCCCTAAGCCGTCGGAATGGCAACTGCCGCAATTCACTCCTATCCTCTCACTAGAAGGACACAGATGTTTCCAGCCATACTCAGCTTGCTCTCTGGTGATTAACTTTTACTAGCCGCTGTGTATATCCTCTGGTGGGCAGAAATGATTCAGTCAATAGATGAGCTCAAGCAAGCTAAAACAGGTAGGACAGGTTATTTATAACGTACACTTTGCATGTACGAACAACCCTAAGATCTCCACAGATATCCGAATATATTCTCACAGTTTACATGTATATGACAATAGAAATAACAGTAAACAATCAATGTACCACTACAATGTCTTTGAACAGTCATATTCATGGGTTGGTTTTATTTTATTAACAATATATACAACAATTCATGCATCTATTACCTCCCTAAGCCGTAGGAATGGCAACTGCCGCAATTCACTCCTATCCTCTCACTAGAAGGACACAGATGTTTCCAGCCATACTCAGCTTGCTCTCTGGTGATTAACTTTTACTAGCCACTGTGTATATTATCCTCTGGTGGGCAGAAATGATTCAGTCTATAGATGAGCTCAAGCAAGCTAAAACAAGTAGGACAAGTTATTTATCACATACACTGTACATGTCCTAACAACCCTAAGATCTGCACAGATACCCGAGTATAATCTCACATATTATATGGCAATAAATAGAGATGGCAGTAAATAATCACTGAGTAGCACTACAATATCTTTGAGCAGTCATTTTAAACTGGTTGGTTTTATTTCACTAACATAATATAGAGCAGTTCATGCATCTATTACCTCCATACACCGTAGCAATGACAACCACCTCAATTCACTCCTATCCTCTCACTAGAAGGACACATTTAGTTCCAGTCATACTCAGCTCGCTCTCTGGTGACTGACGTTTTCTAGCAGCTGTGTTTATTCTCTGGTGGGCAGAAATGGTTCAGTCTATAGATGAGCTCAAGCAAGCTAAAACAAGTAGGACAAGTTATTTATAACATACACTGTACATGTCTTAACAATCCTAATATCTGCACAGATACCCGAGTATAATCTCACATATTATATGGCAATAAATAGAGATGGCAGTAAATAATCACTGTAGCACCACAACATCTTTGAGCAGTCATTTTAAACTGGTTGGTTTTATTTCACTAACCTAATATAGAGCAGTTCATGCATCTATTACCCCCCTACGCCGTAGCAATGACAACCACCTCAATTCACTCCTATCCTCTCACTAGAAGGACACAATTGTTTCCAGTCATACTCAGCTCGCTCTCTAGTGACTGACTTTTACTAGCAGCTGTGTTTATTCTCTGGTGGGCAGAAATGGTTCAGTCCATAGATGAGCTCAAGCAAGCTAAAACAAGTAGGACAAGTTATTTTTAACATACACTTTGCATGTACGAACAACCCTAAGATCTCCACAGATACCCGAATATATTCTCACAGTTTACATGTATATGACAATAGAAATAACAGTAAACAATCAATGTACCACTACAATGTCTTTGAACAATCATATTCATGGGTTGGTTTTATTTTATTAACATAATATAGAACAATTCATGCATCTATTACCTCCCTAAGCCGTCGGAATGGCAACTGCCGCAATTCACTCCTATCCTCTCACTAGAAGGACACAGATGTTTCCAGCCATACTCAGCTTGCTCTCTGGTGATTAACTTTTACTAGCCGCTGTGTATATCCTCTGGTGGGCAGAAATGATTCAGTCAATAGATGAGCTCAAGCAAGCTAAAACAGGTAGGACAGGTTATTTATAACGTACACTTTGCATGTACGAACAACCCTAAGATCTCCACAGATATCCGAATATATTCTCACAGTTTACATGTATATGACAATAGAAATAACAGTAAACAATCAATGTACCACTACAATGTCTTTGAACAGTCATATTCATGGGTTGGTTTTATTTTATTAACAATATATACAACAATTCATGCATCTATTACCTCCCTAAGCCGTAGGAATGGCAACTGCCGCAATTCACTCCTATCCTCTCACTAGAAGGACACAGATGTTTCCAGCCATACTCAGCTTGCTCTCTGGTGATTAACTTTTACTAGCCACTGTGTATATTATCCTCTGGTGGGCAGAAATGATTCAGTCTATAGATGAGCTCAAGCAAGCTAAAACAAGTAGGACAAGTTATTTATCACATACACTGTACATGTCCTAACAACCCTAAGATCTGCACAGATACCCGAGTATAATCTCACATATTATATGGCAATAAATAGAGATGGCAGTAAATAATCACTGAGTAGCACTACAATATCTTTGAGCAGTCATTTTAAACTGGTTGGTTTTATTTCACTAACATAATATAGAGCAGTTCATGCATCTATTACCTCCATACACCGTAGCAATGACAACCACCTCAATTCACTCCTATCCTCTCACTAGAAGGACACATTTAGTTCCAGTCATACTCAGCTCGCTCTCTGGTGATTAACTTTTATTAGCCGCTGTGTATATCCTCTGGTGGGCAGAAATTATTCAGTCTATAGATGAGCTCAAACAAGCTAAAACAAGTAGGACAAGTTATTTATAACATACACTGTACATGTCCTAACAATCCCAGGATCTGCACAGATACCCGAGTATAATCTCACATATTATATGGCAATAAATAGAGATGGCAGCAAATAATCACCGTAGCACCACAATATCTTTGAGCAGTCATTTTAAACTGGTTGGTTATATTTCACTAACATAATATAGAGCAGTTCATGCAGCTATTACCTCCATACACCGTAGCAATGACAACCACCTCAATTCACTCCTATCCTCTCACTAGAAGGACACATTTAGTTCCAGTCATACTCAGCTCGCTCTCTGGTGACTGACGTTTTCTAGCAGCTGTGTTTATTCTCTGGTGGGCAGAAATGGTTCAGTCTATAGATGAGCTCAAGCAAGCTAAAACAAGTAGGACAAGTTATTTATAACATACACTGTACATGTCTTAACAATCCTAATATCTGCACAGATACCCGAGTATAATCTCACATATTATATGGCAATAAATAGAGATGGCAGTAAATAATCACTGTAGCACCACAACATCTTTGAGCAGTCATTTTAAACTGGTTGGTTTTATTTCACTAACCTAATATAGAGCAGTTCATGCATCTATTACCCCCCTACGCCGTAGCAATGACAACCACCTCAATTCACTCCTATCCTCTCACTAGAAGGACACAATTGTTTCCAGTCATACTCAGCTCGCTCTCTAGTGACTGACTTTTACTAGCAGCTGTGTTTATTCTCTGGTGGGCAGAAATGGTTCAGTCCATAGATGAGCTCAAGCAAGCTAAAACAAGTAGGACAAGTTATTTTTAACATACACTTTGCATGTACGAACAACCCTAAGATCTCCACAGATACCCGAATATATTCTCACAGTTTACATGTATATGACAATAGAAATAACAGTAAACAATCAATGTACCACTACAATGTCTTTGAACAATCATATTCATGGGTTGGTTTTATTTTATTAACATAATATAGAACAATTCATGCATCTATTACCTCCCTAAGCCGCCGGAATGGCAACTGCCGCAATTCACTCCTATCCTCTCACTAGAAGGACACAGATGTTTCCAGCCATACTCAGCTTGCTCTCTGGTGATTAACTTTTACTAGCCGCTGTGTATATCCTCTGGTGGGCAGAAATGATTCAGTCAATAGATGAGCTCAAGCAAGCTAAAACAGGTAGGACAGGTTATTTATAACGTACACTTTGCATGTACGAACAACCCTAAGATCTCCACAGATATCCGAATATATTCTCACAGTTTACATGTATATGACAATAGAAATAACAGTAAACAATCAATGTACCACTACAATGTCTTTGAACAGTCATATTCATGGGTTGGTTTTATTTTATTAACAATATATACAACAATTCATGCATCTATTACCTCCCTAAGCCGTAGGAATGGCAACTGCCGCAATTCACTCCTATCCTCTCACTAGAAGGACACAGATGTTTCCAGCCATACTCAGCTTGCTCTCTGGTGATTAACTTTTACTAGCCACTGTGTATATTATCCTCTGGTGGGCAGAAATGATTCAGTCTATAGATGAGCTCAAGCAAGCTAAAACAAGTAGGACAAGTTATTTATCACATACACTGTACATGTCCTAACAACCCTAAGATCTGCACAGATACCCGAGTATAATCTCACATATTATATGGCAATAAATAGAGATGGCAGTAAATAATCACTGTAGCACCACAACATCTTTGAGCAGTCATTTTAAACTGGTTGGTTTTATTTCACTGACATAATATAGAGCAGTTCATGCATCTATTACCTCCCTACGCCGTAGAAATGACAACCACCTCAATTCACTCCTATCCTCTCACTAGAAGGACACAGATGTTTGCAGTCATACTCAGTTGCTCCCTGGTGATTAACTTTTATTAGCCGCTGAGTATATCCTCTGGTGGGCAGAAATTATTCAGTCTATAGATGAGCTCAAAAAAGCTAAAACAAGTAGGACAAGTTATTTATAACATACACTGTACATGTCCTAACAATCCCAGGATCTGCACAGATACCCGAGTATAATCTCACATATTATATGGCAATAAATAGAGATGGCAGCAAATAATCACCGTAGCACCACAATATCTTTGAGCAGTCATTTTAAACTGGTTGGTTATATTTCACTAACATAATATAGAGCAGTTCATGCATCTATTACCTCCCTACGCCGTGGCATTGACAACCACCTCAATTCACTCCAATCCTTTCACTAGACGGACACAGTTGTTTCCAGTCATACTCAGTTCGCTCTCTGGCGACTGACGTTTTCTAGCAGCTGTGTTTATTCTCTGGTGGGCAGAAATGGTTCAGTCTATAGATGAGCTCAAGCAAGCTAAAACAAGTAGGACAAGTTATTTATAACATACACTGTACATGTCCTAACAATCCTAATATCTGCACAGATACCCGAGTATAATCTCACATATTAAATGGCAATAAATAGAGAGGGCAGTAAATAATCACTGCAGAACCACAACATCTTTGAGCTGTCATTTTAAACTGGTTGGTTTTATTTCACTGACATATTATAGAGCAGTTCATGCATCTATTACCCCCCTACGCCGTAGCAATGACAACCACCTCAATTCACTCCTATCCTCTCACTAGAAGGACACAGTTTTTTCCAGTCATACTCAGCTCGCTCTCTGGTGACTGACTTTTACTAGCAGCTGTGTTTATTCTCTGGTGGGCAGAAATGGTTCAGTCTATAGATGAGCTCAAGCAAGCGAAAACAAGCAGGACAAGTTATTTATAACATACACTTTGCATGTACGAACAACCCTAAGATCTCCACAGATACCCGAATATATTCTCACAGTTTACATGTATATGACAACAGAAATAACAGTAAACAATCAATGTACCACTACAATGTCTTTGAACAATCATATTCATGGGTTGGTTTTATTTTATTAACATAATATAGTACAATTCATGCATCTATTACCTCCCTAAGCCGTCGGAATGGCAACTGCCGCAATTCACTCCTATCCTCTCACTAGAAGGACACAGATGTTTGCAGTCATACTCAGTTGGTCCCTGTCGATTAACTTTTACTACCAGCTGTGTCTATCCACTGGTCGGGAGAAATGATTCAGTCTATAGCTGAGCTCAAACAAGCTAAAACAGGTAGGACAGGCTATTTATAATTTACACTGTACTTGTACCAACCATCATAAGGTCTGCACAGATAACCGAATATAATCTCACATTTTGTATGACAATAGAGATGGCAGTAAATAATCACTGAGTAGCACTACAATATCTTTGAGCAGTCATTTTAAACTGGTTGGTTTTATTTCACTAACATAATATAGAGCAGTTCATGCATCTATTACCCCCCTACGTCGTAGCAATGACAACCACCTCAATTCACTCCTATCCTCTCACTAGAAGGACACAGATGTTTCCAGTCATACTCGGCTTGCTCTCTGGTGATTAACTTTTATTAGCCGCTGTGTATATCCTCTGGTGGGCAGAAATTATTCAGTCTATAGATGAGCTCAAACAAGCTAAAACAAGTAGGACAAGTTATTTATAACATACACTGTACATGTCCTAACAATCCTAGGATCTGCACAGATACCCGAGTATAATCTCACATAATATATGGCAACAAATAGAGATGGCAGTAAATAATCACCGTAGCACCACAATATCCTTGAGCAGTCATTTTAAACTGGTTGGTTATATTTCACTAACATAATATAGAGCAGTTCATGCATCTATTACCTCCCTACGCCGTGGCATTGACAACCACCTCAATTCACTCCAATCCTCTCACTAGACGGACACAGTTGTTTCCAGTCATACTCAGTTCGCTCTCTGGTGACTGACGTTTTCTAGCAGCTGTGTTTATTCTCTGGTGGGCAGAAATGGTTCAGTCTATAGATGAGCTCAAGCAAGCTAAAACAAGTAGGACAAGTTATTTATAACATACACTGTACATGTCCTAACAATCCTAATATCTGCACAGATACCCGAGTATAATCTCACATATTACATGGCAATAAATAGAGAGGGCAGTAAATAATCACTGCAGAACCACAACATCTTTGAGCAGTCATTTTAAACTGGTTGGTTTTATTTCACTAACATAATATAGAGCAGTTCATGCATCTATTACCCCCCTACGCCGTAGCAATGACAACCACCTCAATTCACTCCTATCCTCTCACTAGAAGGACACAGTTTTTTCCAGTCATACTCAGCTCGCTCTCTGGTGACTGACTTTTACTAGCAGCTGTGTTTATTCTCTGGTGGGCAGAAATGGTTCAGTCTATAGATGAGCTCAAGCAAGCGAAAACAAGCAGGACAAGTTATTTATAACATACACTTTGCATGTACGAACAACCCTAAGATCTCCACAGATACCCGAATATATTCTCACAGTTTACATGTATATGACAATAGAAATAACAGTAAACAATCAATGTACCACTACAATGTCTTTGAACAGTCATATTCATGGGTTGGTTTTCTTTTATTAACATAACATAGAACAATTCATGCATCTATTACCTCCCTAAGCCGTAGGAATGGCAACTGCCGCAATTCACTCCTATCCTCTCACTAGAAGGACACAGATGTTTCCAGCCATACTCAGCTTGCTCTCTGGTGATTAACTTTTACTAGCCGCTGTGTATATCCTCTAGTGGGCAGAAATCATTTAGTCTATAGATGAGCTCAAGCAAGCTAAAACAGGTAGGACAGGTTATTTATAACATACACTTTGAATGTACAAACAACCCTAAGATCTCCACAGATACCCGAATATATTCTCACAGTTTACATGTATATGACAATAGAAATAACAGTAAACAATCAATGTACCACTACAATGTCTTTGAACAGTCATATTCATGGGTTGGTTTTATTTTATTAACATAATATAGAACAATTCATGCATCTATTACCTCCCTAAGCCGTCGGAATGCAACTGCCGCAATTCACTCCTATCCTCTCACTAGAAGGACACAGATGTTTCCAGCCATACTCAGCTTGCTCTCTGGTGATTAACTTTTACTAGCCGCTGTGTATATCCTCTGGTGGGCAGAAATGGTTCAGTCTATAGATGAGCTCAAGCAAGCTAAAACAAGCAGGACAAGTTATTTATAACATACACTGTACATGTCTTAACAATCCTAATATCTGCACAGATACCCGAGTATAATCTCACATATTATATGGCAATAAATAGAGATGGCAGTAAATAATCACTGTAGCACCACAACATCTTTGAGCAGTCATTTTAAACTGGTTGGTTTTATTTCACTAACCTAATATAGAGCAGTTCATGCATCTATTACCCCCCTACGCCGTAGCAATGACAACCACCTCAATTCACTCCTATCCTCTCACTAGAAGGACACAATTGTTTCCAGTCATACTCAGCTCGCTCTCTGGTGACTGACTTTTACTAGCAGCTGTGTTTATTCTCTGGTGGGCAGAAATGGTTCAGTCTATAGATGAGCTCAAGCAAGCTAAAACAAGTAGGACAAGTTATTTTTAACATACACTTTGCATGTACGAACAACCCTAAGATCTCCACAGATACCCGAATATATTCTCACAGTTTACATGTATATGACAATAGAAATAACAGTAAACAATCAATGTACCGCTACAATGTCTTTGAACAATCATATCCATGGGTTGGTTTTATTTTATTAACATAATATAGAACAATTCATGCATCTATTACCTCCCTAAGCCGTCGGAATGGCAACTGCCGCAATTCACTCCTATCCTCTCACTAGAAGGACACAGATGTTTCCAGCCATACTCAGCTTGCTCTCTGTTGATTAACTTTTACTAGCCGCTGTGTATATCCTCTGGTGGGCAGAAATGATTCAGTCAATAGATGAGCTCAAGCAAGCTAAAACAGGTAGGACAGGTTATTTATAACGTACACTTTGCATGTACAAACAACCCTAAGATCTCCACAGATACCCGAATATATTCTCACAGTTTACATGTATATGACAATAGAAATAACAGTAAACTATCAATGTACCACTACAATGTCTTTGAACAGTCATATTCATGGGTTGGTTTTATTTTATTAACATAATATAGAAAAGTTCATGCATCTATTACCTCCCTAAGCCGTAGGAATGGCAACTGCCGCAATTCACTCCTATCCTCTCACTAGAAGGACACAGATGTTTCCAGCCATACTCAGCTTGCTCTCTGGTGATTAACTTTTACTAGCTGCTGTGTATATCCTCTGGTGGGCAGAAATCATTTAGTCTATAGATGAGCTCAAGCAAGCTAAAACAGGTAGGACAGTTCATTTATAACATACACTTTGAATGTACAAACAACCCTAAGATCTCCACAGATACCCGAATATATTCTCACAGTTTACATGTATATGACAATAGAAATAACAGTAAACAATCAATGTACCACTACAATGTCTTTGAACAGTCATATTCATGGGTTGGTTTTATTTTATTAACATAATATAGAAAAATTCATGCATCTATTACCTCCCTAAGCCGTAGCAATGACAACCACCTCAATTCACTCCTATCCTCCCACTAGAAGGACACAGATGTTTCCAGTCATACTCGGCTTGCTCTCTGGTGATTAACTTTTACTAGCCGCTGTGTATATCCTCTGGTGGGCAGAAATGATTCAGTCTATAGATGAGCTCAAGCAAGCTAAAACAAGTATGACAAGTTATTTATAACATACACTGTACATGTCCCAACAATCCTAAGATCTGCACAGATACCCGAATATAATCTCACATATTATATAGCAATAAATAGAGATGGCAGTAAATAATCACTGTAGCACCACAACATCTTTGAGCAGTCATTTTAAACTGGTTGGTTTTATTTCACTAACCTAATATAGAGCAGTTCATGCATCTATTACCCCCCTACGCCGTAGCAATGACAACCACCTCAATTCACTCCTATCCTCTCACTAGAAGGACACAATTGTTTCCAGTCATACTCAGATCGCTCTCTGGTGACTGACTTTTACTAGCAGCTGTGTTTATTCTCTGGTGGGCAGAAATGGTTCAGTCTATAGATGAGCTCAAGCAAGCTAAAACAAGTAGGACAAGTTATTTTTAACATACACTTTGCATGTACGAACAACCCTAAGATCTCCACCGATACCCGAATATATTCTCACAGTTTACATGTATATGACAACAGAAATAACAGTAAACAATCAATGTACCACTACAATGTCTTTGAACAATCATATTCATGGGTTGGTTTTATTTTATTAACATAATATACTGTAGTACAATTCATGCATCTATTACCTCCCTAAGCCGTCGGAATGGCAACTGCCGCAATTCACTCCTATCCTCTCACTAGAAGGACACAGATGTTTCCAGCCATACTCAGCTTGCTCTCTGGTGATTAACTTTTACTAGCCGCTGTGTATATCCTCTGGTGGGCAGAAATGATTCAGTCTATAGATGAGCTCAAACAAGCTAAGACAAGTAGGACAAGTTATTTATAACATACACTGTACATGTCCTAAGAATCCTAAGATCTGCACAGATACCCGAGTATAATCTCACATATTATATGGCAATAAATAGAGATGGTAGTAAATAATCACTGTAGCACCACAATATCTTTGAGCAGTCATTTTAAACTGTTTGGTTTTATTTTACTAACATAATATAGAGCAGTTCATGCACCTATCACCTCCCTACGCCGTAGGAATGACAACCACCTCCATCCACTCCTATCCTCTCACTAGAAGGACACAGATGTTTGCAGTCATACTCAGTTGGTCCCTGTCGATTAACTTTTACTACCAGCTGTGTCTATCCACTGGTCGGGAGAAATGATTCAGTCTATAGCTGAGCTCAAACAAGCTAAAACAGGTAGGACAGGCTATTTATAATTTACACTGTACTTGTACCAACCATCATAAGGTCTGCACAGATAACCGAATATAATCTCACATTTTGTATGACAATAGAGATGGCAGTAAATAATCACTGGGTAGCACTACAATATCTTTGAGCAGTCATTTTAAACTGGTTGGTTATATTTCACTAACATAATATAGAGCAGTTCATGGATCTATTACCCCCCTACGCCGTAGCAATGACAACCACCTCAATTCACTCCTATCCTCTCACTGGAAGGACACAGATGTTTCCAGTCATACTCGGCTTGCTCTCTGGTGATTAACTTTTATTAGCCGCTGTGTATATCCTCTGGTGGGCAGAAATTATTCAGTCTATAGATGAGCTCAAACAAGCTAAAACAAGTAGGACAAGTTATTTATAACATACACTGTACGTGTCATAACAATCCTAGGATCTGCACAGATACCCGAGTATAATCTCACATAATATATGGCAATAAATAGAGATGGCAGTAAATAATCACCGTAGCACCACAATATCTTTGAGCAGTCATTTTAAACTGGTTGGTTATATTTCACTAACATAATATAGAGCAGTTCATGCATCTTACTTCCCTACGCCGTGGCATTGACAACCACCTCAATTCACTCCAATCCTCTCACTAGACGGACACAGTTGTTTCCAGTCATACTCAGTTCGCTCTCTGGTGACTGACGTTTTCTAGCAGCTGTGTTTATTCTCTGGTGGGCAGAAATGGTTCAGTCTATAGATGAGCTCAAGCAAGCTAAAACAAGTAGGACAAGTTATTTATAACATACACTGTACATGTCCTAACAATCCTAATATCTGCACAGATACCCGAGTATAATCTCACATATTACATGGCAATAAATAGAGAGGGCAGTAAATAATCACTGCAGAACCACAACATCTTTGAGCAGTCATTTTAAACTGGTTGGTTTTATTTCACTAACATAATATAGAGCAGTTCATGCATCTATTACCCCCCTACGCGGTAGCAATGACAACCACCTCAATTCACTCCTATCCTCTCACTAGAAGGACACAGTTTTTTCCAGTCATACTCAGCTCGCTCTCTGGTGACTGACTTTTACTAGCAGCTGTGTTTATTCTCTGGTGGGCAGAAATGGTTCAGTCTATAGATGAGCTCAAGCAAGCGAAAACAAGCAGTACAAGTTATTTATAACATACACTTTGCATGTACGAACAACCCTAAGATCTCCACAGATACCCGAATATATTCTCACAGTTTACATGTATATGACAATAGAAATAACAGTAAACAATCAATGTACCACTACAATGTCTTTGAACAGTCATATTCATGGGTTGGTTTTCTTTTATTAACATAACATAGAACAATTCATGCATCTATTACCTCCCTAAGCCGTAGGAATGGCAACTGCCGCAATTCACTCCTATCCTCTCACTAGAAGGACACAGATGTTTCCAGCCATACTCAGCTTGCTCTCTGGTGATTAACTTTTACTAGCCGCTGTGTATATCCTCTAGTGGGCAGAAATCATTTAGTCTATAGATGAGCTCAAGCAAGCTAAGACAGGTAGGACAGGTTATTTCTAACATACACTTTGAATGTACAAACAACCCTAAGATCTCCACAGATACCCGAATATATTCTCACAGTTTACATGTATATGACAATAGAAATAACAGTAAACAATCAATGTACCACTACAATGTCTTTGAACAGTCATATTCATTGGTTGGTTTTATTTTATTAACATAATATAGAAAAATTCATGCATCTATTACCTCCCTAAGCCGTAGCAATGACAACCACCTCAATTCACTCCTATCCTCTCACTAGAAGGACACAGATGTTTCCAGTCATACTCGGCTTGCTCTCTGGTGATTAACTTTTACTAGCCGCTGTGTATATTATCCTCTGGTGGGCAGAAATGATTCAGTCTATAGATGAGCTCAAGCAAGCTAAAACAAGTAGGACAAGTTATTTATAACATACACTGTACATGTCCTAACAATCCTAAGATCTGCACAGATACCCGAGTATAATCTCACATATTATATAGCAATAGATAGAGATGGCAGTAAATAATCACTGAGTAGCACTACAATATCTTTGAGCAGTCATTTTAAACTGGTTGGTTTTATTTCACTAACATAATATAGAGCAGTTCATGCATCTATTACCTCCATACACCGTAGCAATGACAACCACCTCAATTCACTCCTATCCTCTCACTAGAAGGACACATTTAGTTCCAGTCATACTCAGCTCGCTCTCTGGTGACTGACTTTTACTAGCAGCTGTGTTTATTCTCTGGTGGGCAGAAATTGTTCATCTCCTACATGACTCTATCATGAATCTATATGAACCCAAGTGAATTATAATATGTTTGGAGCCCCAGTAGCCGGGCTGTCTCGGCAAATATTCATTTTCAGTCCCAATGAATCTATCATAAAGGCTGTGTGGAGTCTGACTTGCTCTGACTGTCAGTATGGTACAACTAAAGAACACTAATTATGTGTTGGTACTCTGAATCATGATTGTACTCAGATTTGACTCAGATATTACTCAGATTTAACTCAGATTTAACTCAGATTTAACTCAGATTTAATTTAATATGGAGCATTTTTGCCCACATCGTTACATTTTCCTTGTCAAACAAGTCTTATAAAAGTGTGCCATTTCATCATCTCATTTTCTATCTAAAGCACCAGTGTTTACATAATATAGCCTATGCATTTTCCTATTCTTGCACAGAGCCTTTCGGTGGTTGTAGCTTCCATAAATTTATATTATTTATAAATATTTTTATGACATGCTCGGTTAAAAATACGATCTGGTTGAATATACGATCTGTAAAGATTGACAAAACGAACAATGAAATATTCTACCATTTGCTGATGGAGATGTGCTTCTGGCAACATATGGAAGGTAGTGCTGCATTAAATATTATGTTCCTGAAACTGGACCAGCATTACATGAGCGCTTTCCCAATATTTGAAATAAAGAACGCTTATACGACAACTTTAGTTTCTAGATGCTAAAAATTATGTGCAGAGAGATAATAAAGTAGGTGAGAATAAACCACATGGTTGAGGTTGTACATGTATTTGAACAATCACCACCGGGCCATTATGTTAGAAATTATGGGCACATTATTGCGAAAGAACTAGAAGTATTTGGGAAGCAAAATTGTGATACAGGAAATAATAATAGAGTTTAATTTCATGAAAAATCTAAACCCAAAGTAAGAGTTGAGCCTCTGAAGACACCCAAAAAGCAAAAACCAAATTATCAACAAATGATTTCAGTTTTGCAGACGCTGCACACCTCATTAACAAGAAAAAATAATCAGAATCTAGTAAACCGAGTGTAGATATTTTATTTTGAGTTGGATTTACAGAAATCTATGCTTCAACCTCATAATATTGGTGCAATGGGATGGTACTGTCTGTCACACATGAAAATATAGTCTGTATGTGTGCTTCTACATTGATTGCACTAATTTACAAGCTCATGCATTGTTTTCACAGACATTATTTGCTGATATAACTTCAGTATTTTCTGCAGAAACACTGTAATTCATTAGATGCATTGTTTTTGCAGACAATCACTGAAGAGAGCCCAGCACGATGATTTTCCACAAAAACAATGTAACTGGATTAATTAGTTAAAAAATCAACATACAGCAATAAAAATGGTACCATTAAACAGAGAATGCGATTTTGGTTCAGAATATAATTATTTTGTTTGCATCTCTAGGATTAATACAATTGGAGGGCTCAACTCAAACGCGTTTAGCCTTCTCCTGTAAAATCACAATATAGTGAGTTACATTGTTTTTGTGGCAGTAAATAATCACTGAGTAGCACTACAATATCTTTGAGCAGTCATTTTAAACTGGTTGGTTTTATTTCACTAACATAATATAGAGCAGTTCATGCATCTATTACCTCCATACACCGTAGCAATGACAACCACCTCAATTCACTCCTATCCTCTCACTAGAAGGACACATTTAGTTCCAGTCATACTCAGCTCGCTCTCTGGTGACTGACGTTTTCTAGCAGCTGTGTTTATTCTCTGGTGGGCAGAAATGGTTCAGTCTATAGATGAGCTCAAGCAAGCTAAAACAAGTAGGACAAGTTATTTATAACATACACTGTACATGTCTTAACAATCCTAATATCTGCACAGATACCCGAGTATAATCTCACATATTATATGGCAATAAATAGAGATGGCAGTAAATAATCACTGTAGCACCACAACATCTTTGAGCAGTCATTTTAAACTGGTTGGTTTTATTTCACTAACCTAATATAGAGCAGTTCATGCATCTATTACCCTCCTACGCCGTAGCAATGACAACCACCTCAATTCACTCCTATCCTCTCACTAGAAGGACACAATTGTTTCCAGTCATACTCAGCTCGCTCTCTAGTGACTGACTTTTACTAGCAGCTGTGTTTATTCTCTGGTGGGCAGAAATGGTTCAGTCCATAGATGAGCTCAAGCAAGCTAAAACAAGTAGGACAAATTATTTTTAACATACACTTTGCATGTACGAACAACCCTAAGATCTCCACAGATACCCGAATATATTCTCACAGTTTACATGTATATGACAATAGAAATAACAGTAAACAATCAATGTACCACTACAATGTCTTTGAACAATCATATTCATGGGTTGGTTTTATTTTATTAACATAATATAGAACAATTCATGCATCTATTACCTCCCTAATCCGTCGGAATGGCAACTGCCGCAATTCACTCCTATCCTCTCACTAGAAGGACACAGATGTTTCCAGCCATACTCAGCTTGCTCTCTGGTGATTAACTTTTACTAGCCGCTGTGTATATCCTCTGGTGGGCAGAAATGATTCAGTCAATAGATGAGCTCAAGCAAGCTAAAACAGGTAGGACAGGTTATTTATAACGTACACTTTGCATGTACGAACAACCCTAAGATCTCCACAGATATCCGAATATATTCTCACAGTTTACATGTATATGACAATAGAAATAACAGTAAACAATCAATGTACCACTACAATGTCTTTGAACAGTCATATTCATGGATTGGTTTTATTTTATTAACAATATATACAACAATTCATGCATCTATTACCTCCCTAAGCCGTAGGAATGGCAACTGCCGCAATTCACTCCTATCCTCTCACTAGAAGGACACAGATGTTTCCAGCCATACTCAGCTTGCTCTCTGGTGATTAACTTTTACTAGCCACTGTGTATATTATCCTCTGGTGGGCAGAAATGATTCAGTCTATAGATGAGCTCAAGCAAGCTAAAACAAGTAGGACAAGTTATTTATAACATACACTGTACATGTCCTAACAATCCTAAGATCTGCACAGATACCCGAGTATAATCTCACATATTATATGGCAATAGATAGAGATGGCAGTAAATAATCACTGAGTAGCACTACAATATCTTTGAGCAGTCATTTTAAACTGGTTGGTTTTATTTCACTAACATAATATAGAGCAGTTCATGCATCTATTACCTCCATACACCGTAGCAATGACAACCACCTCAATTCACTCCTATCCTCTCACTAGAAGGACACATTTAGTTCCAGTCATACTCAGCTCGCTCTCTGGTGACTGACTTTTACTAGCAGCTGTGTTTATTCTCTGGTGGGCAGAAATTGTTCATCTCCTACATGACTCTATCATGAATCTATATGAACCCAAGTGAATTATAATATGTTTGGAGCCCCAGTAGCCGGGCTGTCTCGGCAAATATTCATTTTCAGTCCCAATGAATCTATCATAAAGGCTGTGTGGAGTCTGACTTGCTCTGACTGTCAGTATGGTACAACTAAAGAGCACTAATTATGTGTTGGTACTCTGAATCATGATTGTACTCAGATTTGACTCAGATATTACTCAGATTTAACTCAGATTTAACTCAGATTTAACTCAGATTTAATTTAATATGGAGCATTTTTGCCCACATCGTTACATTTTCCTTGTCAAACAAGTCTTATAAAAGTGTGCCATTTCATCATCTCATTTTCTATCTAAAGCACCAGTGTTTACATAATATAGCCTATGCATTTTCCTATTCTTGCACAGAGCCTTTCGGTGGTTGTAGCTTCCATAAATTTATATTATTTATAAATATTTTTATGACATGCTCGGTTAAAAATACGATCTGGTTGAATATACGATCTGTAAAGATTGACAAAACGAACAATGAAATATTCTACCATTTGCTGATGGAGATGTGCTTCTGGCAACATATGGAAGGTAGTGCTGCATTAAATATTATGTTCCTGAAACTGGACCAGCATTACATGAGCGCTTTCCCAATATTTGAAATAAAGAACGCTTATACGACAACTTTAGTTTCTAGATGCTAAAAATTATGTGCAGAGAGATAATAAAGTAGGTGAGAATAAACCACATGGTTGAGGTTGTACATGTATTTGAACAATCACCACCGGGCCATTATGTTAGAAATTATGGGCACATTATTGCGAAAGAACTAGAAGTATTTGGGAAGCAAAATTGTGATACAGGAAATAATAATAGAGTTTAATTTCATGAAAAATCTAAACCCAAAGTAAGAGTTGAGCCTCTGAAGACACCCAAAAAGCAAAAACCAAATTATCAACAAATGATTTCAGTTTTGCAGACGCTGCACACCTCATTAACAAGAAAAAATAATCAGAATCTAGTAAACCGAGTGTAGATATTTTATTTTGAGTTGGATTTACAGAAATCTATGCTTCAACCTCATAATATTGGTGCAATGGGATGGTACTGTCTGTCACACATGAAAATATAGTCTGTATGTGTGCTTCTACATTGATTGCACTAATTTACAAGCTCATGCATTGTTTTCACAGACATTATTTGCTGATATAACTTCAGTATTTTCTGCAGAAACACTGTAATTCATTAGATGCATTGTTTTTGCAGACAATCACTGAAGAGAGCCCAGCACGATGATTTTCCACAAAAACAATGTAACTGGATTAATTAGTTAAAAAATCAACATACAGCAATAAAAATGGTACCATTAAACAGAGAATGCGATTGTGGTTCAGAATATAATTATTTTGTTTGCATCTCTAGGATTAATACAATTGGAGGGCTCAACTCAAACGCGTTTAGCCTTCTCCTGTAAAATCACAATATAGTGAGTTACATTGTTTTTGTGGCAGTAAATAATCACTGAGTAGCACTACAATATCTTTGAGCAGTCATTTTAAACTGGTTGGTTTTATTTCACTAACATAATATAGAGCAGTTCATGCATCTATTACCTCCATACACCGTAGCAATGACAACCACCTCAATTCACTCCTATCCTCTCACTAGAAGGACACATTTAGTTCCAGTCATACTCAGCTCGCTCTCTGGTGACTGACGTTTTCTAGCAGCTGTGTTTATTCTCTGGTGGGCAGAAATGGTTCAGTCTATAGATGAGCTCAAGCAAGCTAAAACAAGTAGGACAAGTTATTTATAACATACACTGTACATGTCTTAACAATCCTAATATCTGCACAGATACCCGAGTATAATCTCACATATTATATGGCAATAAATAGAGATGGCAGTAAATAATCACTGTAGCACCACAACATCTTTGAGCAGTCATTTTAAACTGGTTGGTTTTATTTCACTAACCTAATATAGAGCAGTTCATGCATCTATTACCCCCCTACGCCGTAGCAATGACAACCACCTCAATTCACTCCTATCCTCTCACTAGAAGGACACAATTGTTTCCAGTCATACTCAGCTCGCTCTCTAGTGACTGACTTTTACTAGCAGCTGTGTTTATTCTCTGGTGGGCAGAAATGGTTCAGTCCATAGATGAGCTCAAGCAAGCTAAAACAAGTAGGACAAGTTATTTTTAACATACACTTTGCATGTACGAACAACCCTAAGATCTCCACAGATACCCGAATATATTCTCACAGTTTACATGTATATGACAATAGAAATAACAGTAAACAATCAATGTACCACTACAATGTCTTTGAACAATCATATTCATGGGTTGGTTTTATTTTATTAACATAATATAGAACAATTCATGCATCTATTACCTCCCTAAGCCGTCGGAATGGCAACTGCCGCAATTCACTCCTATCCTCTCACTAGAAGGACACAGATGTTTCCAGCCATACTCAGCTTGCTCTCTGGTGATTAACTTTTACTAGCCGCTGTGTATATCCTCTGGTGGGCAGAAATGATTCAGTCAATAGATGAGCTCAAGCAAGCTAAAACAGGTAGGACAGGTTATTTATAACGTACACTTTGCATGTACGAACAACCCTAAGATCTCCACAGATATCCGAATATATTCTCACAGTTTACATGTATATGACAATAGAAATAACAGTAAACAATCAATGTACCACTACAATGTCTTTGAACAGTCATATTCATGGGTTGGTTTTATTTTATTAACAATATATACAACAATTCATGCATCTATTACCTCCCTAAGCCGTAGGAATGGCAACTGCCGCAATTCACTCCTATCCTCTCACTAGAAGGACACAGATGTTTCCAGCCATACTCAGCTTGCTCTCTGGTGATTAACTTTTACTAGCCACTGTGTATATTATCCTCTGGTGGGCAGAAATGATTCAGTCTATAGATGAGCTCAAGCAAGCTAAAACAAGTAGGACAAGTTATTTATCACATACACTGTACATGTCCTAACAACCCTAAGATCTGCACAGATACCCGAGTATAATCTCACATATTATATGGCAATAAATAGAGATGGCAGTAAATAATCACTGAGTAGCACTACAATATCTTTGAGCAGTCATTTTAAACTGGTTGGTTTTATTTCACTAACATAATATAGAGCAGTTCATGCATCTATTACCTCCATACACCGTAGCAATGACAACCACCTCAATTCACTCCTATCCTCTCACTAGAAGGACACATTTAGTTCCAGTCATACTCAGCTCGCTCTCTGGTGATTAACTTTTATTAGCCGCTGTGTATATCCTCTGGTGGGCAGAAATTATTCAGTCTATAGATGAGCTCAAACAAGCTAAAACAAGTAGGACAAGTTATTTATAACATACACTGTACATGTCCTAACAATCCCAGGATCTGCACAGATACCCGAGTATAATCTCACATATTATATGGCAATAAATAGAGATGGCAGCAAATAATCACCGTAGCACCACAATATCTTTGAGCAGTCATTTTAAACTGGTTGGTTATATTTCACTAACATAATATAGAGCAGTTCATGCAGCTATTACCTCCATACACCGTAGCAATGACAACCACCTCAATTCACTCCTATCCTCTCACTAGAAGGACACATTTAGTTCCAGTCATACTCAGCTCGCTCTCTGGTGACTGACGTTTTCTAGCAGCTGTGTTTATTCTCTGGTGGGCAGAAATGGTTCAGTCTATAGATGAGCTCAAGCAAGCTAAAACAAGTAGGACAAGTTATTTATAACATACACTGTACATGTCTTAACAATCCTAATATCTGCACAGATACCCGAGTATAATCTCACATATTATATGGCAATAAATAGAGATGGCAGTAAATAATCACTGTAGCACCACAACATCTTTGAGCAGTCATTTTAAACTGGTTGGTTTTATTTCACTAACCTAATATAGAGCAGTTCATGCATCTATTACCCCCCTACGCCGTAGCAATGACAACCACCTCAATTCACTCCTATCCTCTCACTAGAAGGACACAATTGTTTCCAGTCATACTCAGCTCGCTCTCTAGTGACTGACTTTTACTAGCAGCTGTGTTTATTCTCTGGTGGGCAGAAATGGTTCAGTCCATAGATGAGCTCAAGCAAGCTAAAACAAGTAGGACAAGTTATTTTTAACATACACTTTGCATGTACGAACAACCCTAAGATCTCCACAGATACCCGAATATATTCTCACAGTTTACATGTATATGACAATAGAAATAACAGTAAACAATCAATGTACCACTACAATGTCTTTGAACAATCATATTCATGGGTTGGTTTTATTTTATTAACATAATATAGAACAATTCATGCATCTATTACCTCCCTAAGCCGCCGGAATGGCAACTGCCGCAATTCACTCCTATCCTCTCACTAGAAGGACACAGATGTTTCCAGCCATACTCAGCTTGCTCTCTGGTGATTAACTTTTACTAGCCGCTGTGTATATCCTCTGGTGGGCAGAAATGATTCAGTCAATAGATGAGCTCAAGCAAGCTAAAACAGGTAGGACAGGTTATTTATAACGTACACTTTGCATGTACGAACAACCCTAAGATCTCCACAGATATCCGAATATATTCTCACAGTTTACATGTATATGACAATAGAAATAACAGTAAACAATCAATGTACCACTACAATGTCTTTGAACAGTCATATTCATGGGTTGGTTTTATTTTATTAACAATATATACAACAATTCATGCATCTATTACCTCCCTAAGCCGTAGGAATGGCAACTGCCGCAATTCACTCCTATCCTCTCACTAGAAGGACACAGATGTTTCCAGCCATACTCAGCTTGCTCTCTGGTGATTAACTTTTACTAGCCACTGTGTATATTATCCTCTGGTGGGCAGAAATGATTCAGTCTATAGATGAGCTCAAGCAAGCTAAAACAAGTAGGACAAGTTATTTATCACATACACTGTACATGTCCTAACAACCCTAAGATCTGCACAGATACCCGAGTATAATCTCACATATTATATGGCAATAAATAGAGATGGCAGTAAATAATCACTGTAGCACCACAACATCTTTGAGCAGTCATTTTAAACTGGTTGGTTTTATTTCACTGACATAATATAGAGCAGTTCATGCATCTATTACCTCCCTACGCCGTAGAAATGACAACCACCTCAATTCACTCCTATCCTCTCACTAGAAGGACACAGATGTTTGCAGTCATACTCAGTTGCTCCCTGGTGATTAACTTTTATTAGCCGCTGAGTATATCCTCTGGTGGGCAGAAATTATTCAGTCTATAGATGAGCTCAAAAAAGCTAAAACAAGTAGGACAAGTTATTTATAACATACACTGTACATGTCCTAACAATCCCAGGATCTGCACAGATACCCGAGTATAATCTCACATATTATATGGCAATAAATAGAGATGGCAGCAAATAATCACCGTAGCACCACAATATCTTTGAGCAGTCATTTTAAACTGGTTGGTTATATTTCACTAACATAATATAGAGCAGTTCATGCATCTATTACCTCCCTACGCCGTGGCATTGACAACCACCTCAATTCACTCCAATCCTTTCACTAGACGGACACAGTTGTTTCCAGTCATACTCAGTTCGCTCTCTGGCGACTGACGTTTTCTAGCAGCTGTGTTTATTCTCTGGTGGGCAGAAATGGTTCAGTCTATAGATGAGCTCAAGCAAGCTAAAACAAGTAGGACAAGTTATTTATAACATACACTGTACATGTCCTAACAATCCTAATATCTGCACAGATACCCGAGTATAATCTCACATATTAAATGGCAATAAATAGAGAGGGCAGTAAATAATCACTGCAGAACCACAACATCTTTGAGCTGTCATTTTAAACTGGTTGGTTTTATTTCACTGACATATTATAGAGCAGTTCATGCATCTATTACCCCCCTACGCCGTAGCAATGACAACCACCTCAATTCACTCCTATCCTCTCACTAGAAGGACACAGTTTTTTCCAGTCATACTCAGCTCGCTCTCTGGTGACTGACTTTTACTAGCAGCTGTGTTTATTCTCTGGTGGGCAGAAATGGTTCAGTCTATAGATGAGCTCAAGCAAGCGAAAACAAGCAGGACAAGTTATTTATAACATACACTTTGCATGTACGAACAACCCTAAGATCTCCACAGATACCCGAATATATTCTCACAGTTTACATGTATATGACAACAGAAATAACAGTAAACAATCAATGTACCACTACAATGTCTTTGAACAATCATATTCATGGGTTGGTTTTATTTTATTAACATAATATAGTACAATTCATGCATCTATTACCTCCCTAAGCCGTCGGAATGGCAACTGCCGCAATTCACTCCTATCCTCTCACTAGAAGGACACAGATGTTTGCAGTCATACTCAGTTGGTCCCTGTCGATTAACTTTTACTACCAGCTGTGTCTATCCACTGGTCGGGAGAAATGATTCAGTCTATAGCTGAGCTCAAACAAGCTAAAACAGGTAGGACAGGCTATTTATAATTTACACTGTACTTGTACCAACCATCATAAGGTCTGCACAGATAACCGAATATAATCTCACATTTTGTATGACAATAGAGATGGCAGTAAATAATCACTGAGTAGCACTACAATATCTTTGAGCAGTCATTTTAAACTGGTTGGTTTTATTTCACTAACATAATATAGAGCAGTTCATGCATCTATTACCCCCCTACGTCGTAGCAATGACAACCACCTCAATTCACTCCTATCCTCTCACTAGAAGGACACAGATGTTTCCAGTCATACTCGGCTTGCTCTCTGGTGATTAACTTTTATTAGCCGCTGTGTATATCCTCTGGTGGGCAGAAATTATTCAGTCTATAGATGAGCTCAAACAAGCTAAAACAAGTAGGACAAGTTATTTATAACATACACTGTACATGTCCTAACAATCCTAGGATCTGCACAGATACCCGAGTATAATCTCACATAATATATGGCAACAAATAGAGATGGCAGTAAATAATCACCGTAGCACCACAATATCCTTGAGCAGTCATTTTAAACTGGTTGGTTATATTTCACTAACATAATATAGAGCAGTTCATGCATCTATTACCTCCCTACGCCGTGGCATTGACAACCACCTCAATTCACTCCAATCCTCTCACTAGACGGACACAGTTGTTTCCAGTCATACTCAGTTCGCTCTCTGGTGACTGACGTTTTCTAGCAGCTGTGTTTATTCTCTGGTGGGCAGAAATGGTTCAGTCTATAGATGAGCTCAAGCAAGCTAAAACAAGTAGGACAAGTTATTTATAACATACACTGTACATGTCCTAACAATCCTAATATCTGCACAGATACCCGAGTATAATCTCACATATTACATGGCAATAAATAGAGAGGGCAGTAAATAATCACTGCAGAACCACAACATCTTTGAGCAGTCATTTTAAACTGGTTGGTTTTATTTCACTAACATAATATAGAGCAGTTCATGCATCTATTACCCCCCTACGCCGTAGCAATGACAACCACCTCAATTCACTCCTATCCTCTCACTAGAAGGACACAGTTTTTTCCAGTCATACTCAGCTCGCTCTCTGGTGACTGACTTTTACTAGCAGCTGTGTTTATTCTCTGGTGGGCAGAAATGGTTCAGTCTATAGATGAGCTCAAGCAAGCGAAAACAAGCAGGACAAGTTATTTATAACATACACTTTGCATGTACGAACAACCCTAAGATCTCCACAGATACCCGAATATATTCTCACAGTTTACATGTATATGACAATAGAAATAACAGTAAACAATCAATGTACCACTACAATGTCTTTGAACAGTCATATTCATGGGTTGGTTTTCTTTTATTAACATAACATAGAACAATTCATGCATCTATTACCTCCCTAAGCCGTAGGAATGGCAACTGCCGCAATTCACTCCTATCCTCTCACTAGAAGGACACAGATGTTTCCAGCCATACTCAGCTTGCTCTCTGGTGATTAACTTTTACTAGCCGCTGTGTATATCCTCTAGTGGGCAGAAATCATTTAGTCTATAGATGAGCTCAAGCAAGCTAAAACAGGTAGGACAGGTTATTTATAACATACACTTTGAATGTACAAACAACCCTAAGATCTCCACAGATACCCGAATATATTCTCACAGTTTACATGTATATGACAATAGAAATAACAGTAAACAATCAATGTACCACTACAATGTCTTTGAACAGTCATATTCATGGGTTGGTTTTATTTTATTAACATAATATAGAACAATTCATGCATCTATTACCTCCCTAAGCCGTCGGAATGCAACTGCCGCAATTCACTCCTATCCTCTCACTAGAAGGACACAGATGTTTCCAGCCATACTCAGCTTGCTCTCTGGTGATTAACTTTTACTAGCCGCTGTGTATATCCTCTGGTGGGCAGAAATGGTTCAGTCTATAGATGAGCTCAAGCAAGCTAAAACAAGTAGGACAAGTTATTTATAACATACACTGTACATGTCTTAACAATCCTAATATCTGCACAGATACCCGAGTATAATCTCACATATTATATGGCAATAAATAGAGATGGCAGTAAATAATCACTGTAGCACCACAACATCTTTGAGCAGTCATTTTAAACTGGTTGGTTTTATTTCACTAACCTAATATAGAGCAGTTCATGCATCTATTACCCCCCTACGCCGTAGCAATGACAACCACCTCAATTCACTCCTATCCTCTCACTAGAAGGACACAATTGTTTCCAGTCATACTTAGCTCGCTCTCTGGTGACTGACTTTTACTAGCAGCTGTGTTTATTCTCTGGTGGGCAGAAATGGTTCAGTCTATAGATGAGCTCAAGCAAGCTAAAACAAGTAGGACAAGTTATTTTTAACATACACTTTGCATGTACGAACAACCCTAAGATCTCCACAGATACCCGAATATATTCTCACAGTTTACATGTATATGACAATAGAAATAACAGTAAACAATCAATGTACCGCTACAATGTCTTTGAACAATCATATCCATGGGTTGGTTTTATTTTATTAACATAATATAGAACAATTCATGCATCTATTACCTCCCTAAGCCGTCGGAATGGCAACTGCCGCAATTCACTCCTATCCTCTCACTAGAAGGACACAGATGTTTCCAGCCATACTCAGCTTGCTCTCTGTTGATTAACTTTTACTAGCCGCTGTGTATATCCTCTGGTGGGCAGAAATGATTCAGTCAATAGATGAGCTCAAGCAAGCTAAAACAGGTAGGACAGGTTATTTATAACGTACACTTTGCATGTACAAACAACCCTAAGATCTCCACAGATACCCGAATATATTCTCACAGTTTACATGTATATGACAATAGAAATAACAGTAAACTATCAATGTACCACTACAATGTCTTTGAACAGTCATATTCATGGGTTGGTTTTATTTTATTAACATAATATAGAAAAGTTCATGCATCTATTACCTCCCTAAGCCGTAGGAATGGCAACTGCCGCAATTCACTCCTATCCTCTCACTAGAAGGACACAGATGTTTCCAGCCATACTCAGCTTGCTCTCTGGTGATTAACTTTTACTAGCTGCTGTGTATATCCTCTGGTGGGCAGAAATCATTTAGTCTATAGATGAGCTCAAGCAAGCTAAAACAGGTAGGACAGTTCATTTATAACATACACTTTGAATGTACAAACAACCCTAAGATCTCCACAGATACCCGAATATATTCTCACAGTTTACATGTATATGACAATAGAAATAACAGTAAACAATCAATGTACCACTACAATGTCTTTGAACAGTCATATTCATGGGTTGGTTTTATTTTATTAACATAATATAGAAAAATTCATGCATCTATTACCTCCCTAAGCCGTAGCAATGACAACCACCTCAATTCACTCCTATCCTCCCACTAGAAGGACACAGATGTTTCCAGTCATACTCGGCTTGCTCTCTGGTGATTAACTTTTACTAGCCGCTGTGTATATCCTCTGGTGGGCAGAAATGATTCAGTCTATAGATGAGCTCAAGCAAGCTAAAACAAGTATGACAAGTTATTTATAACATACACTGTACATGTCCCAACAATCCTAAGATCTGCACAGATACCCGAATATAATCTCACATATTATATAGCAATAAATAGAGATGGCAGTAAATAATCACTGTAGCACCACAACATCTTTGAGCAGTCATTTTAAACTGGTTGGTTTTATTTCACTAACCTAATATAGAGCAGTTCATGCATCTATTACCCCCCCTACGCCGTAGCAATGACAACCACCTCAATTCACTCCTATCCTCTCACTAGAAGGACACAATTGTTTCCAGTCATACTCAGATCGCTCTCTGGTGACTGACTTTTACTAGCAGCTGTGTTTATTCTCTGGTGGGCAGAAATGGTTCAGTCTATAGATGAGCTCAAGCAAGCTAAAACAAGTAGGACAAGTTATTTTTAACATACACTTTGCATGTACGAACAACCCTAAGATCTCCACCGATACCCGAATATATTCTCACAGTTTACATGTATATGACAATAGAAATAACAGTAAACAATCAATGTACCACTACAATGTCTTTGAACAGTCATATTCATGGGTTGGTTTTATTTTATTAACATAATATAGAAAAATTCATGCATCTATTACCTCCCTAAGCCGTAGCAATGACAACCACCTCAATTCACTCCTATCCTCCCACTAGAAGGACACAGATGTTTCCAGTCATACTCGGCTTGCTCTCTGGTGATTAACTTTTACTAGCCGCTGTGTATATCCTCTGGTGGGCAGAAATGATTCAGTCTATAGATGAGCTCAAGCAAGCTAAAACAAGTATGACAAGTTATTTATAACATACACTGTACATGTCCCAACAATCCTAAGATCTGCACAGATACCCGAATATAATCTCACATATTATATAGCAATAAATAGAGATGGCAGTAAATAATCACTGTAGCACCACAACATCTTTGAGCAGTCATTTTAAACTGGTTGGTTTTATTTCACTAACCTAATATAGAGCAGTTCATGCATCTATTACCCCCCCTACGCCGTAGCAATGACAACCACCTCAATTCACTCCTATCCTCTCACTAGAAGGACACAATTGTTTCCAGTCATACTCAGATCGCTCTCTGGTGACTGACTTTTACTAGCAGCTGTGTTTATTCTCTGGTGGGCAGAAATGGTTCAGTCTATAGATGAGCTCAAGCAAGCTAAAACAAGTAGGACAAGTTATTTTTAACATACACTTTGCATGTACGAACAACCCTAAGATCTCCACCGATACCCGAATATATTCTCACAGTTTACATGTATATGACAACAGAAATAACAGTAAACAATCAATGTACCACTACAATGTCTTTGAACAATCATATTCATGGGTTGGTTTTATTTTATTAACATAATATACTGTAGTACAATTCATGCATCTATTACCTCCCTAAGCCGTCGGAATGGCAACTGCCGCAATTCACTCCTATCCTCTCACTAGAAGGACACAGATGTTTCCAGCCATACTCAGCTTGCTCTCTGGTGATTAACTTTTACTAGCCGCTGTGTATATCCTCTGGTGGGCAGAAATGATTCAGTCTATAGATGAGCTCAAACAAGCTAAGACAAGTAGGACAAGTTATTTATAACATACACTGTACATGTCCTAAGAATCCTAAGATCTGCACAGATACCCGAGTATAATCTCACATATTATATGGCAATAAATAGAGATGGTAGTAAATAATCACTGTAGCACCACAATATCTTTGAGCAGTCATTTTAAACTGTTTGGTTTTATTTTACTAACATAATATAGAGCAGTTCATGCACCTATCACCTCCCTACGCCGTAGGAATGACAACCACCTCCATCCACTCCTATCCTCTCACTAGAAGGACACAGATGTTTGCAGTCATACTCAGTTGGTCCCTGTCGATTAACTTTTACTACCAGCTGTGTCTATCCACTGGTCGGGAGAAATGATTCAGTCTATAGCTGAGCTCAAACAAGCTAAAACAGGTAGGACAGGCTATTTATAATTTACACTGTACTTGTACCAACCATCATAAGGTCTGCACAGATAACCGAATATAATCTCACATTTTGTATGACAATAGAGATGGCAGTAAATAATCACTGAGTAGCACTACAATATCTTTGAGCAGTCATTTTAAACTGGTTGGTTATATTTCACTAACATAATATAGAGCAGTTCATGGATCTATTACCCCCCTACGCCGTAGCAATGACAACCACCTCAATTCACTCCTATCCTCTCACTGGAAGGACACAGATGTTTCCAGTCATACTCGGCTTGCTCTCTGGTGATTAACTTTTATTAGCCGCTGTGTATATCCTCTGGTGGGCAGAAATTATTCAGTCTATAGATGAGCTCAAACAAGCTAAAACAAGTAGGACAAGTTATTTATAACATACACTGTACATGTCATAACAATCCTAGGATCTGCACAGATACCCGAGTATAATCTCACATAATATATGGCAATAAATAGAGATGGCAGTAAATAATCACCGTAGCACCACAATATCTTTGAGCAGTCATTTTAAACTGGTTGGTTATATTTCACTAACATAATATAGAGCAGTTCATGCATCTTACTTCCCTACGCCGTGGCATTGACAACCACCTCAATTCACTCCAATCCTCTCACTAGACGGACACAGTTGTTTCCAGTCATACTCAGTTCGCTCTCTGGTGACTGACGTTTTCTAGCAGCTGTGTTTATTCTCTGGTGGGCAGAAATGGTTCAGTCTATAGATGAGCTCAAGCAAGCTAAAACAAGTAGGACAAGTTATTTATAACATACACTGTACATGTCCTAACAATCCTAATATCTGCACAGATACCCGAGTATAATCTCACATATTACATGGCAATAAATAGAGAGGGCAGTAAATAATCACTGCAGAACCACAACATCTTTGAGCAGTCATTTTAAACTGGTTGGTTTTATTTCACTAACATAATATAGAGCAGTTCATGCATCTATTACCCCCCTACGCGGTAGCAATGACAACCACCTCAATTCACTCCTATCCTCTCACTAGAAGGACACAGTTTTTTCCAGTCATACTCAGCTCGCTCTCTGGTGACTGACTTTTACTAGCAGCTGTGTTTATTCTCTGGTGGGCAGAAATGGTTCAGTCTATAGATGAGCTCAAGCAAGCGAAAACAAGCAGTACAAGTTATTTATAACATACACTTTGCATGTACGAACAACCCTAAGATCTCCACAGATACCCGAATATATTCTCACAGTTTACATGTATATGACAATAGAAATAACAGTAAACAATCAATGTACCACTACAATGTCTTTGAACAGTCATATTCATGGGTTGGTTTTCTTTTATTAACATAACATAGAACAATTCATGCATCTATTACCTCCCTAAGCCGTAGGAATGGCAACTGCCGCAATTCACTCCTATCCTCTCACTAGAAGGACACAGATGTTTCCAGCCATACTCAGCTTGCTCTCTGGTGATTAACTTTTACTAGCCGCTGTGTATATCCTCTAGTGGGCAGAAATCATTTAGTCTATAGATGAGCTCAAGCAAGCTAAGACAGGTAGGACAGGTTATTTCTAACATACACTTTGAATGTACAAACAACCCTAAGATCTCCACAGATACCCGAATATATTCTCACAGTTTACATGTATATGACAATAGAAATAACAGTAAACAATCAATGTACCACTACAATGTCTTTGAACAGTCATATTCATTGGTTGGTTTTATTTTATTAACATAATATAGAAAAATTCATGCATCTATTACCTCCCTAAGCCGTAGCAATGACAACCACCTCAATTCACTCCTATCCTCTCACTAGAAGGACACAGATGTTTCCAGTCATACTCGGCTTGCTCTCTGGTGATTAACTTTTACTAGCCGCTGTGTATATCCTCTGGTGGGCAGAAATGATTCAGTCTATAGATGAGCTCAAGCAAGCTAAAACAAGTATGACAAGTTATTTATAACATACACTGTACATGTCCCAACAATCCTAAGATCTGCACAGATACCCGAGTATTATCTCACATATTATATATCAATAAATAGAGATGGCAGTAAATAATCACTGTAGCACCACAACATCTTTGAGCAGTCATTTTAAGCTGGTTGGTTCTATTTTACTGACATAATATAGAGCAGTTCATGCATCTATTACCTCCCTACGCCGTAGAAATGACAACCACCTCAATTCACCCCTATCCTCTCACTAGAAGGACACAGATGTTTGCAGTCATACTCAGTTGCTCCCTGGCGATTAACTTTTACAAGCAGCTGTCTTTATCCTCTGGTGGGCAGAAATCATTTAGTCTATAGATGAGCTCAAGCAAGCTCAAACAGGTAGGACAGGTGATTTATAACGTACACTTTGCATGTACGAACAACCCTAAGATCTCCACAGATATCCGAATATATTCTCACAGTTTACATGTATATGACAATAGAAATAACAGTAAACAATCAATGTACCACTACAATGTCTTTGAACAGTCATATTCATGGGTTGGTTTTATTTTATTAACAATATATAGAACAATTAATGCATCTATTACCTCCCTAAGCCGTAGCAATGACAACCACCTCAATTCACTCCTATTCTCTCACTAGAAGGACACAGATGTTTCCAGTCATACTCGGCTTGCTCTCTGGTGATTAACTTTTATTAGCCGCTGTGTATATCCTCTGGTGGGCAGAAATGATTCCGTCTATAGATGAGCTCAAACAAGCTAAAACAAGTAGGACAAGTTATTTATAACATACACTGTACATGTCCTAACAATCCTAGGATTTGCACAGATACCCGAGTATAATCTCACATAATATATGGCAATAAATAGAGATGGCAGTAAATAATCACCGTAGCACCACAATATCTTTGAGCAGTCATTTTAAACTGGTTGGTTATATTTCACTAACATAATATAGAGCAGTTCATGCATCTATTACCTCCCTACGCCGTGGCATTGACAACCACCTCAATTCACTCCAATCCTCTCACTAGACGGACACAGTTGTTTCCAGTCATACTCAGTTCGCTCTCTGGTGACTGACGTTTTCTAGCAGCTGTGCTTATTCTCTGGTGGGCAGAAATGGTTCAGTCTATAGATGAGCTCAAGCAAGCTAAAACAAGTAGGACAAGTTATTTATAACATACACTGTACATGTCCTAACAATCCTAATATCTGCACAGATACCCGAATATAATCTCACATATTACATGGCAATAAATAGAGAGAGCAGTAAATAATCACTGCAGCACCACAACATCTTTAAGCAGTCATTTTAAACTGGTTGGTTTTATTTCACTAACATAATATAGAGCAGTTCATGCATCTATTACCCCCCTACGCCGTAGCAATGACAACCACCTCAATTCACTCCTATCCTCTCACTAGAAGGACACAGTTTTTTCCAGTCATACTCAGCTCGCTCTCTGGTGACTGACTTTTACTAGCAGCTGTGTTTATTCTCTGGTGGGCAGAAATGGTTCAGTCTATGGATGAGCTCAAGCAAGCGAAAACAAGTAGGACAAGTTATTTATAACATACACTTTGCATGTACGAACAACCCTAAGATCTCCACAGATACCCGAATATATTCTCACAGTTTACATGTATATGACAATAGAAATAACAGTAAACAATCAATGTACCACTACAATGTCTTTGAACAGTCATATTCATGGGTTGGTTTTATTTTATTAACATAATATAGAAAAATTCATGCATCTATTACCTCCCTAAGCCGTAGCAATAACAACCACCTCAATTCACTCCTATCCTCTCACTAGAAGGACACAGATGTTTCCAGTCATACTCGGCTTGCTCTCTGGTGATTAACTTTTACTAGCCGCTGTGTATATCCTCTGGTGGGCAGAAATGGTTCAGTCTATAGATGAGCTCAAGCAAGCTAAAACAAGTATGACAAGTTATTTATAACATACACTGTACATGTCCCAACAATCCTAAGATCTGCACAGATACCCGAGTATAATCTCACATATTATATGGCAATAAATAGAGATGGCAGTAAATAATCACTGTAGCACCACAATATCTTTGAGCAGTCATTTTAAACTGTTTGGTTTTATTTTACTAACATAATATAGAGCAGTTCATGCACCTATCACCTCCCTACGCCGTAGGAATGACAACCACCTCCATCCACTCCTATCCTCTCACTAGAAGGACACAGATGTTTGCAGTCATACTCAGTTGGTCCCTGTCGATTAACTTTTACTACCAGCTGTGTCTATCCACTGGTCGGGAGAAATGATTCAGTCTATAGCTGAGCTCAAACAAGCTAAAACAGGTAGGACAGGCTATTTATAATTTGCACTGTACTTGTACCAACCATCATAAGGTCTGCACAGATAACCGAATATAATCTCACATTTTGTATGACAATAGAGATGGCAGCAAATAATCACTGAGTAGCACTACAATATCTTTGAGCAGTCATTTTAAACTGGTTGGTTATATTTCACTAACATAATATAGAGCAGTTCATGCATCTATTACCCCCCTACGCCGTAGCAATGACAACCACCTCAATTCACTCCTATCCTCTCACTAGAAGGACACAGATGTTTCCAGTCATACTCGGCATGCTCTCTGGTGATTAACTTTTATTAGCCGCTGTGTATATCCTCTGGTGGGCAGAAATTATTCAGTCTATAGATGAGCTCAAACAAGCTAAAACAAGTAGGACAAGTTATTTATAACATACACTGTACATGTCATAACAATCCTAGGATCTGCACAGATACCCGAGTATAATCTCACATAATATATGGCAATAAATAGAGATGGCAGTAAATAATCACCGTAGCACCACAATATCTTTGAGCAGTCATTTTAAACTGGTTGGTTATATTTCACTAACATAATATAGAGCAGTTCATGCATCTATTACCTCCCTACGCCGTGGCATTGACAACCACCTCAATTCACTCCAATCCTCTCACTAGACGGACACAGTTGTTTCCAGTCATACTCAGTTCGCTCTCTGGTGACTGACGTTTTCTAGCAGCTGTGTTTATTCTCTGGTGGGCAGAAATGGTTCAGTCTATAGATGAGCTCAAGCAAGCTAAAACAAGTATGACAAGTTATTTATAACATACACTGTACATGTCCCAACAATCCTAAGATCTGCACAGATACCCGAGTATTATCTCACATATTATATATCAATAAATAGAGATGGCAGTAAATAATCACTGTAGCACCACAACATCTTTGAGCAGTCATTTTAAACTGGTTGGTTCTATTTTACTGACATAATATAGAGCAGTTCATGCATCTATTACCTCCCTACGCCGTAGAAATGACAACCACCTCAATTCACCCCTATCCTCTCACTAGAAGGACACAGATGTTTGCAGTCATACTCAGTTGCTCCCTGGCGATTAACTTTTACAAGCAGCTGTCTTTATCCTCTGGTGGGCAGAAATCATTTAGTCTATAGATGAGCTCAAGCAAGCTAAAACAAGTAGGACAAGTTATTTTTAACATACACTTTGCATGTACGAACAACCCTAAGATCTCCACAGATACCCGAATATATTCTCACAGTTTACATGTATATGACAATAGAAATAACAGTAAACAATCAATGTACCGCTACAATGTCTTTGAACAATCATATCCATGGGTTGGTTTTATTTTATTAACATAATATAGAACAATTCATGCATCTATTACCTCCCTAAGCCGTCGGAATGGCAACTGCCGCAATTCACTCCTATCCTCTCACTAGAAGGACACAGATGTTTCCAGCCATACTCAGCTTGCTCTCTGTTGATTAACTTTTACTAGCCGCTGTGTATATCCTCTGGTGGGCAGAAATGATTCAGTCAATAGATGAGCTCAAGCAAGCTAAAACAGGTAGGACAGGTTATTTATAACGTACACTTTGCATGTACAAACAACCCTAAGATCTCCACAGATACCCGAATATATTCTCACAGTTTACATGTATATGACAATAGAAATAACAGTAAACTATCAATGTACCACTACAATGTCTTTGAACAGTCATATTCATGGGTTGGTTTTATTTTATTAACATAATATAGAAAAATTCATGCATCTATTACCTCCCTAAGCCGTAGGAATGGCAACTGCCGCAATTCACTCCTATCCTCTCACTAGAAGGACACAGATGTTTCCAGCCATACTCAGCTTGCTCTCTGGTGATTAACTTTTACTAGCCGCTGTGTATATCCTCTGGTGGGCAGAAATCATTTAGTCTATAGATGAGCTCAAGCAAGCTAAAACAGGTAGGACAGTTCATTTATAACATACACTTTGAATGTACAAACAACCCTAAGATCTCCACAGATACCCGAATATATTCTCACAGTTTACATGTATATGACAATAGAAATAACAGTAAACAATCAATGTACCACTACAATGTCTTTGAACAGTCATATTCATGGGTTGGTTTTATTTTATTAACATAATATAGAACAATTCATGCATCTATTACCTCCCTAAGCCGTAGCAATGACAACCACCTCAATTCACTCCTATCCTCCCACTAGAAGGACACAGATGTTTCCAGTCATACTCGGCTTGCTCTCTGGTGATTAACTTTTACTAGCCGCTGTGTATATCCTCTGGTGGGCAGAAATGATTCAGTCTATAGATGAGCTCAAGCAAGCTAAAACAAGTATGACAAGTTATTTATAACATACACTGTACATGTCCCAACAATCCTAAGATCTGCACAGATACCCGAATATAATCTCACATATTATATAGCAATAAATAGAGATGGCAGTAAATAATCACTGTAGCACCACAACATCTTTGAGCAGTCATTTTAAACTGGTTGGTTTTATTTCACTAACCTAATATAGAGCAGTTCATGCATCTATTACCCCCCTACGCCGTAGCAATGACAACCACCTCAATTCACTCCTATCCTCTCACTAGAAGGACACAATTGTTTCCAGTCATACTCAGTTGGTCCCTGTCGATTAACTTTTACTACCAGCTGTGTCTATCCACTGGTCGGGAGAAATGATTCAGTCTATAGCTGAGCTCAAACAAGCTAAAACAGGTAGGACAGGCTATTTATAATTTACACTGTACTTGTACCAACCATCATAAGGTCTGCACAGATAACCGAATATAATCTCACATTTTGTATGACAATAGAGATGGCAGTAAATAATCACTGAGTAGCACTACAATATCTTTGAGCAGTCATTTTAAACTGGTTGGTTATATTTCACTAACATAATATAGAGCAGTTCATGCATCTATTACCTCCCTACGCCGTAGAAATGACAACCACCTCAATTCACCCCTATCCTCTCACTAGAAGGACACAGATGTTTGCAGTCATACTCAGTTGCTCCCTGGCGATTAACTTTTACAAGCAGCTGTCTTTATCCTCTGGTGGGCAGAAATCATTTAGTCTATAGATGAGCTCAAGCAAGCTCAAACAGGTAGGACAGGTGATTTATAACGTACACTTTGCATGTACGAACAACCCTAAGATCTCCACAGATATCCGAATATATTCTCACAGTTTACATGTATATGACAATAGAAATAACAGTAAACAATCAATGTACCACTACAATGTCTTTGAACAGTCATATTCATGGGTTGGTTTTATTTTATTAACAATATATAGAACAATTAATGCATCTATTACCTCCCTAAGCCGTAGCAATGACAACCACCTCAATTCACTCCTATTCTCTCACTAGAAGGACACAGATGTTTCCAGTCATACTCGGCTTGCTCTCTGGTGATTAACTTTTATTAGCCGCTGTGTATATCCTCTGGTGGGCAGAAATGATTCCGTCTATAGATGAGCTCAAACAAGCTAAAACAAGTAGGACAAGTTATTTATAACATACACTGTACATGTCCTAACAATCCTAGGATTTGCACAGATACCCGAGTATAATCTCACATAATATATGGCAATAAATAGAGATGGCAGTAAATAATCACCGTAGCACCACAATATCTTTGAGCAGTCATTTTAAACTGGTTGGTTATATTTCACTAACATAATATAGAGCAGTTCATGCATCTATTACCTCCCTACGCCGTGGCATTGACAACCACCTCAATTCACTCCAATCCTCTCACTAGACGGACACAGATGTTTCCAGTCATACTCGGCTTGCTCTCTGGTGATTAACTTTTACTAGCCGCTGTGTATATCCTCTGGTGGGCAGAAATGATTCAGTCTATAGATGAGCTCAAGCAAGCTAAAACAAGTATGACAAGTTATTTATAACATACACTGTACATGTCCCAACAATCCTAAGATCTGCACAGATACCCGAATATAATCTCACATATTATATAGCAATAAATAGAGATGGCAGTAAATAATCACTGTAGCACCACAACATCTTTGAGCAGTCATTTTAAACTGGTTGGTTTTATTTCACTAACCTAATATAGAGCAGTTCATGCATCTATTACCCCCCTACGCCGTAGCAATGACAACCACCTCAATTCACTCCTATCCTCTCACTAGAAGGACACAATTGTTTCCAGTCATACTCAGATCGCTCTCTGGTGACTGACTTTTACTAGCAGCTGTGTTTATTCTCTGGTGGGCAGAAATGGTTCAGTCTATAGATGAGCTCAAGCAAGCTAAAACAAGTAGGACAAGTTATTTTTAACATACACTTTGCATGTACGAACAACCCTAAGATCTCCACCGATACCCGAATATATTCTCACAGTTTACATGTATATGACAATAGAAATAACAGTAAACAATCAATGTACCACTACAATGTCTTTGAACAGTCATATTCATGGGTTGGTTTTATTTTATTAACATAATATAGAAAAATTCATGCATCTATTACCTCCCTAAGCCGTAGCAATAACAACCACCTCAATTCACTCCTATCCTCTCACTAGAAGGACACAGATGTTTCCAGTCATACTCGGCTTGCTCTCTGGTGATTAACTTTTACTAGCCGCTGTGTATATCCTCTGGTGGGCAGAAATGGTTCAGTCTATAGATGAGCTCAAGCAAGCTAAAACAAGTATGACAAGTTATTTATAACATACACTGTACATGTCCCAACAATCCTAAGATCTGCACAGATACCCGAGTATAATCTCACATATTATATGGCAATAAATAGAGATGGCAGTAAATAATCACTGTAGCACCACAATATCTTTGAGCAGTCATTTTAAACTGTTTGGTTTTATTTTACTAACATAATATAGAGCAGTTCATGCACCTATCACCTCCCTACGCCGTAGGAATGACAACCACCTCCATCCACTTCTATCCTCTCACTAGAAGGACACAGATGTTTGCAGTCATACTCAGTTGGTCCCTGTCGATTAACTTTTACTACCAGCTGTGTCTATCCACTGGTCGGGAGAAATGATTCAGTCTATAGCTGAGCTCAAACAAGCTAAAACAGGTAGGACAGGCTATTTATAATTTGCACTGTACTTGTACCAACCATCATAAGGTCTGCACAGATAACCGAATATAATCTCACATTTTGTATGACAATAGAGATGGCAGCAAATAATCACTGAGTAGCACTACAATATCTTTGAGCAGTCATTTTAAACTGGTTGGTTATATTTCACTAACATAATATAGAGCAGTTCATGCATCTATTACCCCCCTACGCCGTAGCAATGACAACCACCTCAATTCACTCCTATCCTCTCACTAGAAGGACACAGATGTTTCCAGTCATACTCGGCATGCTCTCTGGTGATTAACTTTTATTAGCCGCTGTGTATATCCTCTGGTGGGCAGAAATTATTCAGTCTATAGATGAGCTCAAACAAGCTAAAACAAGTAGGACAAGTTATTTATAACATACACTGTACATGTCATAACAATCCTAGGATCTGCACAGATACCCGAGTATAATCTCACATAATATATGGCAATAAATAGAGATGGCAGTAAATAATCACCGTAGCACCACAATATCTTTGAGCAGTCATTTTAAACTGGTTGGTTATATTTCACTAACATAATATAGAGCAGTTCATGCATCTATTACCTCCCTACGCCGTGGCATTGACAACCACCTCAATTCACTCCAATCCTCTCACTAGACGGACACAGTTGTTTCCAGTCATACTCAGTTCGCTCTCTGGTGACTGACGTTTTCTAGCAGCTGTGTTTATTCTCTGGTGGGCAGAAATGGTTCAGTCTATAGATGAGCTCAAGCAAGCTAAAACAAGTATGACAAGTTATTTATAACATACACTGTACATGTCCCAACAATCCTAAGATCTGCACAGATACCCGAGTATTATCTCACATATTATATATCAATAAATAGAGATGGCAGTAAATAATCACTGTAGCACCACAACATCTTTGAGCAGTCATTTTAAACTGGTTGGTTCTATTTTACTGACATAATATAGAGCAGTTCATGCATCTATTACCTCCCTACGTCGTAGAAATGACAACCACCTCAATTCACCCCTATCCTCTCACTAGAAGGACACAGATGTTTGCAGTCATACTCAGTTGCTCCCTGGCGATTAACTTTTACAAGCAGCTGTCTTTATCCTCTGGTGGGCAGAAATCATTTAGTCTATAGATGAGCTCAAGCAAGCTCAAACAGGTAGGACAGGTGATTTATAACGTACACTTTGCATGTACGAACAACCCTAAGATCTCCACAGATATCCGAATATATTCTCACAGTTTACATGTATATGACAATAGAAATAACAGTAAACAATCAATGTACCACTACAATGTCTTTGAACAGTCATATTCATGGGTTGGTTTTATTTTATTAACAATATATAGAACAATTAATGCATCTATTACCTCCCTAAGCCGTAGCAATGACAACCACCTCAATTCACTCCTATTCTCTCACTAGAAGGACACAGATGTTTCCAGTCATACTCGGCTTGCTCTCTGGTGATTAACTTTTATTAGCCGCTGTGTATATCCTCTGGTGGGCAGAAATGATTCCGTCTATAGATGAGCTCAAACAAGCTAAAACAAGTAGGACAAGTTATTTATAACATACACTGTACATGTCCTAACAATCCTAGGATTTGCACAGATACCCGAGTATAATCTCACATAATATATGGCAATAAATAGAGATGGCAGTAAATAATCACCGTAGCACCACAATATCTTTGAGCAGTCATTTTAAACTGGTTGGTTATATTTCACTAACATAATATAGAGCAGTTCATGCATCTATTACCTCCCTACGCCGTGGCATTGACAACCACCTCAATTCACTCCAATCCTCTCACTAGACGGACACAGATGTTTCCAGTCATACTCGGCTTGCTCTCTGGTGATTAACTTTTACTAGCCGCTGTGTATATCCTCTGGTGGGCAGAAATGATTCAGTCTATAGATGAGCTCAAGCAAGCTAAAACAAGTATGACAAGTTATTTATAACATACACTGTACATGTCCCAACAATCCTAAGATCTGCACAGATACCCGAATATAATCTCACATATTATATAGCAATAAATAGAGATGGCAGTAAATAATCACTGTAGCACCACAACATCTTTGAGCAGTCATTTTAAACTGGTTGGTTTTATTTCACTAACCTAATATAGAGCAGTTCATGCATCTATTACCCCCCTACGCCGTAGCAATGACAACCACCTCAATTCACTCCTATCCTCTCACTAGAAGGACACAATTGTTTCCAGTCATACTCAGATCGCTCTCTGGTGACTGACTTTTACTAGCAGCTGTGTTTATTCTCTGGTGGGCAGAAATGGTTCAGTCTATAGATGAGCTCAAGCAAGCTAAAACAAGTAGGACAAGTTATTTTTAACATACACTTTGCATGTACGAACAACCCTAAGATCTCCACCGATACCCGAATATATTCTCACAGTTTACATGTATATGACAATAGAAATAACAGTAAACAATCAATGTACCACTACAATGTCTTTGAACAGTCATATTCATGGGTTGGTTTTATTTTATTAACATAATATAGAAAAATTCATGCATCTATTACCTCCCTAAGCCGTAGCAATAACAACCACCTCAATTCACTCCTATCCTCTCACTAGAAGGACACAGATGTTTCCAGTCATACTCGGCTTGCTCTCTGGTGATTAACTTTTACTAGCCGCTGTGTATATCCTCTGGTGGGCAGAAATGGTTCAGTCTATAGATGAGCTCAAGCAAGCTAAAACAAGTATGACAAGTTATTTATAACATACACTGTACATGTCCCAACAATCCTAAGATCTGCACAGATACCCGAGTATAATCTCACATATTATATGGCAATAAATAGAGATGGCAGTAAATAATCACTGTAGCACCACAATATCTTTGAGCAGTCATTTTAAACTGTTTGGTTTTATTTTACTAACATAATATAGAGCAGTTCATGCACCTATCACCTCCCTACGCCGTAGGAATGACAACCACCTCCATCCACTTCTATCCTCTCACTAGAAGGACACAGATGTTTGCAGTCATACTCAGTTGGTCCCTGTCGATTAACTTTTACTACCAGCTGTGTCTATCCACTGGTCGGGAGAAATGATTCAGTCTATAGCTGAGCTCAAACAAGCTAAAACAGGTAGGACAGGCTATTTATAATTTGCACTGTACTTGTACCAACCATCATAAGGTCTGCACAGATAACCGAATATAATCTCACATTTTGTATGACAATAGAGATGGCAGCAAATAATCACTGAGTAGCACTACAATATCTTTGAGCAGTCATTTTAAACTGGTTGGTTATATTTCACTAACATAATATAGAGCAGTTCATGCATCTATTACCCCCCTACGCCGTAGCAATGACAACCACCTCAATTCACTCCTATCCTCTCACTAGAAGGACACAGATGTTTCCAGTCATACTCGGCATGCTCTCTGGTGATTAACTTTTATTAGCCGCTGTGTATATCCTCTGGTGGGCAGAAATTATTCAGTCTATAGATGAGCTCAAACAAGCTAAAACAAGTAGGACAAGTTATTTATAACATACACTGTACATGTCATAACAATCCTAGGATCTGCACAGATACCCGAGTATAATCTCACATAATATATGGCAATAAATAGAGATGGCAGTAAATAATCACCGTAGCACCACAATATCTTTGAGCAGTCATTTTAAACTGGTTGGTTATATTTCACTAACATAATATAGAGCAGTTCATGCATCTATTACCTCCCTACGCCGTGGCATTGACAACCACCTCAATTCACTCCAATCCTCTCACTAGACGGACACAGTTGTTTCCAGTCATACTCAGTTCGCTCTCTGGTGACTGACGTTTTCTAGCAGCTGTGTTTATTCTCTGGTGGGCAGAAATGGTTCAGTCTATAGATGAGCTCAAGCAAGCTAAAACAAGTATGACAAGTTATTTATAACATACACTGTACATGTCCCAACAATCCTAAGATCTGCACAGATACCCGAGTATTATCTCACATATTATATATCAATAAATAGAGATGGCAGTAAATAATCACTGTAGCACCACAACATCTTTGAGCAGTCATTTTAAACTGGTTGGTTCTATTTTACTGACATAATATAGAGCAGTTCATGCATCTATTACCTCCCTACGTCGTAGAAATGACAACCACCTCAATTCACCCCTATCCTCTCACTAGAAGGACACAGATGTTTGCAGTCATACTCAGTTGCTCCCTGGCGATTAACTTTTACAAGCAGCTGTCTTTATCCTCTGGTGGGCAGAAATCATTTAGTCTATAGATGAGCTCAAGCAAGCTAAAACAAGTAGGACAAGTTATTTTTAACATACACTTTGCATGTACGAACAACCCTAAGATCTCCACAGATACCCGAATATATTCTCACAGTTTACATGTATATGACAATAGAAATAACAGTAAACAATCAATGTACCGCTACAATGTCTTTGAACAATCATATCCATGGGTTGGTTTTATTTTATTAACATAATATAGAACAATTCATGCATCTATTACCTCCCTAAGCCGTCGGAATGGCAACTGCCGCAATTCACTCCTATCCTCTCACTAGAAGGACACAGATGTTTCCAGCCATACTCAGCTTGCTCTCTGTTGATTAACTTTTACTAGCCGCTGTGTATATCCTCTGGTGGGCAGAAATGATTCAGTCAATCAATAGATGAGCTCAAGCAAGCTAAAACAGGTAGGACAGGTTATTTATAACGTACACTTTGCATGTACAAACAACCCTAAGATCTCCACAGATACCCGAATATATTCTCACAGTTTACATGTATATGACAATAGAAATAACAGTAAACTATCAATGTACCACTACAATGTCTTTGAACAGTCATATTCATGGGTTGGTTTTATTTTATTAACATAATATAGAAAAATTCATGCATCTATTACCTCCCTAAGCCGTAGGAATGGCAACTGCCGCAATTCACTCCTATCCTCTCACTAGAAGGACACAGATGTTTCCAGCCATACTCAGCTTGCTCTCTGGTGATTAACTTTTACTAGCCGCTGTGTATATCCTCTGGTGGGCAGAAATCATTTAGTCTATAGATGAGCTCAAGCAAGCTAAAACAGGTAGGACAGTTCATTTATAACATACACTTTGAATGTACAAACAACCCTAAGATCTCCACTGATACCCGAATATATTCTCACAGTTTACATGTATATGACAATAGAAATAACAGTAAACAATCAATGTACCACTACAATGTCTTTGAACAGTCATATTCATGGGTTGGTTTTATTTTATTAACATAATATAGAAAAATTCATGCATCTATTACCTCCCTAAGCCGTAGCAATGACAACCACCTCAATTCACTCCAATCCTCTCACTAGAAGGACACAGATGTTTCCAGCCATACTCAGCTTGCTCTCTGGTGATTAACTTTTATTAGCCGCTGTGTATATCCTCTGGTGGGCAGAAATGATTCCGTCTATAGATGAGCTCAAACAAGCTAAAACAAGTAGGACAAGTTATTTATAACATACACTGTACATGTCCTAACAATCCTAGGATTTGCACAGATACCCGAGTATAATCTCACATAATATATGGCAATAAATAGAGATGGCAGTAAATAATCACCGTAGCACCACAATATCTTTGAGCAGTCATTTTAAACTGGTTGGTTATATTTCACTAACATAATATAGAGCAGTTCATGCATCTATTACCTCCCTACGCCGTGGCATTGACAACCACCTCAATTCACTCCAATCCTCTCACTAGACGGACACAGATGTTTCCAGTCATACTCGGCTTGCTTTCTGGTGATTAACTTTTACTAGCCGCTGTGTATATCCTCTGGTGGGCAGAAATGATTCAGTCTATAGATGAGCTCAAGCAAGCTAAAACAAGTATGACAAGTTATTTATAACATACACTGTACATGTCCCAACAATCCTAAGATCTGCACAGATACCCGAATATAATCTCACATATTATATAGCAATAAATAGAGATGGCAGTAAATAATCACTGTAGCACCACAACATCTTTGAGCAGTCATTTTAAACTGGTTGGTTTTATTTCACTAACCTAATATAGAGCAGTTCATGCATCTATTACCCCCCTACGCCGTAGCAATGACAACCACCTCAATTCACTCCTATCCTCTCACTAGAAGGACACAATTGTTTCCAGTCATACTCAGATCGCTCTCTGGTGACTGACTTTTACTAGCAGCTGTGTTTATTCTCTGGTGGGCAGAAATGGTTCAGTCTATAGATGAGCTCAAGCAAGCTAAAACAAGTAGGACAAGTTATTTTTAACATACACTTTGCATGTACGAACAACCCTAAGATCTCCACCGATACCCGAATATATTCTCACAGTTTACATGTATATGACAATAGAAATAACAGTAAACAATCAATGTACCACTACAATGTCTTTGAACAGTCATATTCATGGGTTGGTTTTATTTTATTAACATAATATAGAAAAATTCATGCATCTATTACCTCCCTAAGCCGTAGCAATAACAACCACCTCAATTCACTCCTATCCTCTCACTAGAAGGACACAGATGTTTCCAGCCATACTCAGCTTGCTCTCTGGTGATTAACTTTTATTAGCCGCTGTGTATATCCTCTGGTGGGCAGAAATGATTCCGTCTATAGATGAGCTCAAACAAGCTAAAACAAGTAGGACAAGTTATTTATAACATACACTGTACATGTCCTAACAATCCTAGGATTTGCACAGATACCCGAGTATAATCTCACATAATATATGGCAATAAATAGAGATGGCAGTAAATAATCACCGTAGCACCACAATATCTTTGAGCAGTCATTTTAAACTGGTTGGTTATATTTCACTAACATAATATAGAGCAGTTCATGCATCTATTACCTCCCTACGCCGTGGCATTGACAACCACCTCAATTCACTCCAATCCTCTCACTAGACGGACACAGATGTTTCCAGTCATACTCGGCTTGCTCTCTGGTGATTAACTTTTACTAGCCGCTGTGTATATCCTCTGGTGGGCAGAAATGATTCAGTCTATAGATGAGCTCAAGCAAGCTAAAACAAGTATGACAAGTTATTTATAACATACACTGTACATGTCCCAACAATCCTAAGATCTGCACAGATACCCGAATATAATCTCACATATTATATAGCAATAAATAGAGATGGCAGTAAATAATCACTGTAGCACCACAACATCTTTGAGCAGTCATTTTAAACTGGTTGGTTTTATTTCACTAACCTAATATAGAGCAGTTCATGCATCTATTACCCCCCTACGCCGTAGCAATGACAACCACCTCAATTCACTCCTATCCTCTCACTAGAAGGACACAATTGTTTCCAGTCATACTCAGATCGCTCTCTGGTGACTGACTTTTACTAGCAGCTGTGTTTATTCTCTGGTGGGCAGAAATGGTTCAGTCTATAGATGAGCTCAAGCAAGCTAAAACAAGTAGGACAAGTTATTTTTAACATACACTTTGCATGTACGAACAACCCTAAGATCTCCACCGATACCCAAATATATTCTCACAGTTTACATGTATATGACAATAGAAATAACAGTAAACAATCAATGTACCACTACAATGTCTTTGAACAGTCATATTCATGGGTTGGTTTTATTTTATTAACATAATATAGAAAAATTCATGCATCTATTACCTCCCTAAGCCGTAGCAATAACAACCACCTCAATTCACTCCTATCCTCTCACTAGAAGGACACAGATGTTTCCAGTCATACTCGGCTTGCTCTCTGGTGATTAACTTTTACTAGCCGCTGTGTATATCCTCTGGTGGGCAGAAATGGTTCAGTCTATAGATGAGCTCAAGCAAGCTAAAACAAGTATGACAAGTTATTTATAACATACACTGTACATGTCCCAACAATCCTAAGATCTGCACAGATACCCGAGTATAATCTCACATATTATATGGCAATAAATAGAGATGGCAGTAAATAATCACTGTAGCACCACAATATCTTTGAGCAGTCATTTTAAACTGTTTGGTTTTATTTTACTAACATAATATAGAGCAGTTCATGCACCTATCACCTCCCTACGCCGTAGGAATGACAACCACCTCCATCCACTTCTATCCTCTCACTAGAAGGACACAGATGTTTGCAGTCATACTCAGTTGGTCCCTGTCGATTAACTTTTACTACCAGCTGTGTCTATCCACTGGTCGGGAGAAATGATTCAGTCTATAGCTGAGCTCAAACAAGCTAAAACAGGTAGGACAGGCTATTTATAATTTGCACTGTACTTGTACCAACCATCATAAGGTCTGCACAGATAACCGAATATAATCTCACATTTTGTATGACAATAGAGATGGCAGCAAATAATCACTGAGTAGCACTACAATATCTTTGAGCAGTCATTTTAAACTGGTTGGTTATATTTCACTAACATAATATAGAGCAGTTCATGCATCTATTACCCCCCTACGCCGTAGCAATGACAACCACCTCAATTCACTCCTATCCTCTCACTAGAAGGACACAGATGTTTCCAGTCATACTCGGCATGCTCTCTGGTGATTAACTTTTATTAGCCGCTGTGTATATCCTCTGGTGGGCAGAAATTATTCAGTCTATAGATGAGCTCAAACAAGCTAAAACAAGTAGGACAAGTTATTTATAACATACACTGTACATGTCATAACAATCCTAGGATCTGCACAGATACCCGAGTATAATCTCACATAATATATGGCAATAAATAGAGATGGCAGTAAATAATCACCGTAGCACCACAATATCTTTGAGCAGTCATTTTAAACTGGTTGGTTATATTTCACTAACATAATATAGAGCAGTTCATGCATCTATTACCTCCCTACGCCGTGGCATTGACAACCACCTCAATTCACTCCAATCCTCTCACTAGACGGACACAGTTGTTTCCAGTCATACTCAGTTCGCTCTCTGGTGACTGACGTTTTCTAGCAGCTGTGTTTATTCTCTGGTGGGCAGAAATGGTTCAGTCTATAGATGAGCTCAAGCAAGCTAAAACAAGTATGACAAGTTATTTATAACATACACTGTACATGTCCCAACAATCCTAAGATCTGCACAGATACCCGAGTATTATCTCACATATTATATATCAATAAATAGAGATGGCAGTAAATAATCACTGTAGCACCACAACATCTTTGAGCAGTCATTTTAAACTGGTTGGTTCTATTTTACTGACATAATATAGAGCAGTTCATGCATCTATTACCTCCCTACGTCGTAGAAATGACAACCACCTCAATTCACCCCTATCCTCTCACTAGAAGGACACAGATGTTTGCAGTCATACTCAGTTGCTCCCTGGCGATTAACTTTTACAAGCAGCTGTCTTTATCCTCTGGTGGGCAGAAATCATTTAGTCTATAGATGAGCTCAAGCAAGCTAAAACAAGTAGGACAAGTTATTTTTAACATGCACTTTGCATGTACGAACAACCCTAAGATCTCCACAGATACCCGAATATATTCTCACAGTTTACATGTATATGACAATAGAAATAACAGTAAACAATCAATGTACCGCTACAATGTCTTTGAACAATCATATCCATGGGTTGGTTTTATTTTATTAACATAATATAGAACAATTCATGCATCTATTACCTCCCTAAGCCGTCGGAATGGCAACTGCCGCAATTCACTCCTATCCTCTCACTAGAAGGACACAGATGTTTCCAGCCATACTCAGCTTGCTCTCTGTTGATTAACTTTTACTAGCCGCTGTGTATATCCTCTGGTGGGCAGAAATGATTCAGTCAATCAATAGATGAGCTCAAGCAAGCTAAAACAGGTAGGACAGGTTATTTATAACGTACACTTTGCATGTACAAACAACCCTAAGATCTCCACAGATACCCGAATATATTCTCACAGTTTACATGTATATGACAATAGAAATAACAGTAAACTATCAATGTACCACTACAATGTCTTTGAACAGTCATATTCATGGGTTGGTTTTATTTTATTAACATAATATAGAAAAATTCATGCATCTATTACCTCCCTAAGCCGTAGGAATGGCAACTGCCGCAATTCACTCCTATCCTCTCACTAGAAGGACACAGATGTTTCCAGCCATACTCAGCTTGCTCTCTGGTGATTAACTTTTACTAGCCGCTGTGTATATCCTCTGGTGGGCAGAAATCATTTAGTCTATAGATGAGCTCAAGCAAGCTAAAACAGGTAGGACAGTTCATTTATAACATACACTTTGAATGTACAAACAACCCTAAGATCTCCACTGATACCCGAATATATTCTCACAGTTTACATGTATATGACAATAGAAATAACAGTAAACAATCAATGTACCACTACAATGTCTTTGAACAGTCATATTCATGGGTTGGTTTTATTTTATTAACATAATATAGAAAAATTCATGCATCTATTACCTCCCTAAGCCGTAGCAATGACAACCACCTCAATTCACTCCAATCCTCTCACTAGAAGGACACAGATGTTTCCAGCCATACTCAGCTTGCTCTCTGGTGATTAACTTTTATTAGCCGCTGTGTATATCCTCTGGTGGGCAGAAATGATTCCGTCTATAGATGAGCTCAAACAAGCTAAAACAAGTAGGACAAGTTATTTATAACATACACTGTACATGTCCTAACAATCCTAGGATTTGCACAGATACCCGAGTATAATCTCACATAATATATGGCAATAAATAGAGATGGCAGTAAATAATCACCGTAGCACCACAATATCTTTGAGCAGTCATTTTAAACTGGTTGGTTATATTTCACTAACATAATATAGAGCAGTTCATGCATCTATTACCTCCCTACGCCGTGGCATTGACAACCACCTCAATTCACTCCAATCCTCTCACTAGACGGACACAGATGTTTCCAGTCATACTCGGCTTGCTCTCTGGTGATTAACTTTTACTAGCCGCTGTGTATATCCTCTGGTGGGCAGAAATGATTCAGTCTATAGATGAGCTCAAGCAAGCTAAAACAAGTATGACAAGTTATTTATAACATACACTGTACATGTCCCAACAATCCTAAGATCTGCACAGATACCCGAATATAATCTCACATATTATATAGCAATAAATAGAGATGGCAGTAAATAATCACTGTAGCACCACAACATCTTTGAGCAGTCATTTTAAACTGGTTGGTTTTATTTCACTAACCTAATATAGAGCAGTTCATGCATCTATTACCCCCCTACGCCGTAGCAATGACAACCACCTCAATTCACTCCTATCCTCTCACTAGAAGGACACAATTGTTTCCAGTCATACTCAGATCGCTCTCTGGTGACTGACTTTTACTAGCAGCTGTGTTTATTCTCTGGTGGGCAGAAATGGTTCAGTCTATAGATGAGCTCAAGCAAGCTAAAACAAGTAGGACAAGTTATTTTTAAGATACACTTTGCATGTACGAACAACCCTAAGATCTCCACCGATACCCGAATATATTCTCACAGTTTACATGTATATGACAATAGAAATAACAGTAAACAATCAATGTACCACTACAATGTCTTTGAACAGTCATATTCATGGGTTGGTTTTATTTTATTAACATAATATAGAAAAATTCATGCATCTATTACCTCCCTAAGCCGTAGCAATAACAACCACCTCAATTCACTCCTATCCTCTCACTAGAAGGACACAGATGTTTCCAGCCATACTCAGCTTGCTCTCTGGTGATTAACTTTTATTAGCCGCTGTGTATATCCTCTGGTGGGCAGAAATGATTCCGTCTATAGATGAGCTCAAACAAGCTAAAACAAGTAGGACAAGTTATTTATAACATACACTGTACATGTCCTAACAATCCTAGGATTTGCACAGATACCCGAGTATAATCTCACATAATATATGGCAATAAATAGAGATGGCAGTAAATAATCACCGTAGCACCACAATATCTTTGAGCAGTCATTTTAAACTGGTTGGTTATATTTCACTAACATAATATAGAGCAGTTCATGCATCTATTACCTCCCTACGCCGTGGCATTGACAACCACCTCAATTCACTCCAATCCTCTCACTAGACGGACACAGATGTTTCCAGTCATACTCGGCTTGCTCTCTGGTGATTAACTTTTACTAGCCGCTGTGTATATCCTCTGGTGGGCAGAAATGATTCAGTCTATAGATGAGCTCAAGCAAGCTAAAACAAGTATGACAAGTTATTTATAACATACACTGTACATGTCCCAACAATCCTAAGATCTGCACAGATACCCGAATATAATCTCACATATTATATAGCAATAAATAGAGATGGCAGTAAATAATCACTGTAGCACCACAACATCTTTGAGCAGTCATTTTAAACTGGTTGGTTTTATTTCACTAACCTAATATAGAGCAGTTCATGCATCTATTACCCCCCTACGCCGTAGCAATGACAACCACCTCAATTCACTCCTATCCTCTCACTAGAAGGACACAATTGTTTCCAGTCATACTCAGATCGCTCTCTGGTGACTGACTTTTACTAGCAGCTGTGTTTATTCTCTGGTGGGCAGAAATGGTTCAGTCTATAGATGAGCTCAAGCAAGCTAAAACAAGTAGGACAAGTTATTTTTAACATACACTTTGCATGTACGAACAACCCTAAGATCTCCACCGATACCCGAATATATTCTCACAGTTTACATGTATATGACAATAGAAATAACAGTAAACAATCAATGTACCACTACAATGTCTTTGAACAGTCATATTCATGGGTTGGTTTTATTTTATTAACATAATATAGAAAAATTCATGCATCTATTACCTCCCTAAGCCGTAGCAATAACAACCACCTCAATTCACTCCTATCCTCTCACTAGAAGGACACAGATGTTTCCAGTCATACTCGGCTTGCTCTCTGGTGATTAACTTTTACTAGCCGCTGTGTATATCCTCTGGTGGGCAGAAATGGTTCAGTCTATAGATGAGCTCAAGCAAGCTAAAACAAGTATGACAAGTTATTTATAACATACACTGTACATGTCCCAACAATCCTAAGATCTGCACAGATACCCGAGTATTATCTCACATATTATATATCAATAAATAGAGATGGCAGTAAATAATCACTGTAGCACCACAACATCTTTGAGCAGTCATTTTAAACTGGTTGGTTCTATTTTACTGACATAATATAGAGCAGTTCATGCATCTATTACCTCCCTACGTCGTAGAAATGACAACCACCTCAATTCACCCCTATCCTCTCACTAGAAGGACACAGATGTTTGCAGTCATACTCAGTTGCTCCCTGGCGATTAACTTTTACAAGCAGCTGTCTTTATCCTCTGGTGGGCAGAAATCATTTAGTCTATAGATGAGCTCAAGCAAGCTAAAACAAGTAGGACAAGTTATTTTTAACATACACTTTGCATGTACGAACAACCCTAAGATCTCCACAGATACCCGAATATATTCTCACAGTTTACATGTATATGACAATAGAAATAACAGTAAACAATCAATGTACCGCTACAATGTCTTTGAACAATCATATCCATGGGTTGGTTTTATTTTATTAACATAATATAGAACAATTCATGCATCTATTACCTCCCTAAGCCGTCGGAATGGCAACTGCCGCAATTCACTCCTATCCTCTCACTAGAAGGACACAGATGTTTCCAGCCATACTCAGCTTGCTCTCTGTTGATTAACTTTTACTAGCCGCTGTGTATATCCTCTGGTGGGCAGAAATGATTCAGTCAATCAATAGATGAGCTCAAGCAAGCTAAAACAGGTAGGACAGGTTATTTATAACGTACACTTTGCATGTACAAACAACCCTAAGATCTCCACAGATACCCGAATATATTCTCACAGTTTACATGTATATGACAATAGAAATAACAGTAAACTATCAATGTACCACTACAATGTCTTTGAACAGTCATATTCATGGGTTGGTTTTATTTTATTAACATAATATAGAAAAATTCATGCATCTATTACCTCCCTAAGCCGTAGGAATGGCAACTGCCGCAATTCACTCCTATCCTCTCACTAGAAGGACACAGATGTTTCCAGCCATACTCAGCTTGCTCTCTGGTGATTAACTTTTACTAGCCGCTGTGTATATCCTCTGGTGGGCAGAAATCATTTAGTCTATAGATGAGCTCAAGCAAGCTAAAACAAGTATGACAAGTTATTTATAACATACACTGTACATGTCCCAACAATCCTAAGATCTGCACAGATACCCGAGTATAATCTCACATATTATATGGCAATAAATAGAGATGGCAGTAAATAATCACTGTAGCACCACAATATCTTTGAGCAGTCATTTTAAACTGTTTGGTTTTATTTTACTAACATAATATAGAGCAGTTCATGCACCTATCACCTCCCTACGCCGTAGGAATGACAACCACCTCCATCCACTCCTATCCTCTCACTAGAAGGACACAGATGTTTGCAGTCATACTCAGTTGGTCCCTGTCGATTAACTTTTACTACCAGCTGTGTCTATCCACTGGTCGGGAGAAATGATTCAGTCTATAGCTGAGCTCAAACAAGCTAAAACAGGTAGGACAGGCTATTTATAATTTGCACTGTACTTGTACCAACCATCATAAGGTCTGCACAGATAACCGAATATAATCTCACATTTTGTATGACAATAGAGATGGCAGCAAATAATCACTGAGTAGCACTACAATATCTTTGAGCAGTCATTTTAAACTGGTTGGTTATATTTCACTAACATAATATAGAGCAGTTCATGCATCTATTACCCCCCTACGCCGTAGCAATGACAACCACCTCAATTCACTCCTATCCTCTCACTAGAAGGACACAGATGTTTCCAGTCATACTCGGCATGCTCTCTGGTGATTAACTTTTATTAGCCGCTGTGTATATCCTCTGGTGGGCAGAAATTATTCAGTCTATAGATGAGCTCAAACAAGCTAAAACAAGTAGGACAAGTTATTTATAACATACACTGTACATGTCATAACAATCCTAGGATCTGCACAGATACCCGAGTATAATCTCACATAATATATGGCAATAAATAGAGATGGCAGTAAATAATCACCGTAGCACCACAATATCTTTGAGCAGTCATTTTAAACTGGTTGGTTATATTTCACTAACATAATATAGAGCAGTTCATGCATCTATTACCTCCCTACGCCGTGGCATTGACAACCACCTCAATTCACTCCAATCCTCTCACTAGACGGACACAGTTGTTTCCAGTCATACTCAGTTCGCTCTCTGGTGACTGACGTTTTCTAGCAGCTGTGTTTATTCTCTGGTGGGCAGAAATGGTTCAGTCTATAGATGAGCTCAAGCAAGCTAAAACAAGTATGACAAGTTATTTATAACATACACTGTACATGTCCCAACAATCCTAAGATCTGCACAGATACCCGAGTATTATCTCACATATTATATATCAATAAATAGAGATGGCAGTAAATAATCACTGTAGCACCACAACATCTTTGAGCAGTCATTTTAAACTGGTTGGTTCTATTTTACTGACATAATATAGAGCAGTTCATGCATCTATTACCTCCCTACGTCGTAGAAATGACAACCACCTCAATTCACCCCTATCCTCTCACTAGAAGGACACAGATGTTTGCAGTCATACTCAGTTGCTCCCTGGCGATTAACTTTTACAAGCAGCTGTCTTTATCCTCTGGTGGGCAGAAATCATTTAGTCTATAGATGAGCTCAAGCAAGCTAAAACAAGTAGGACAAGTTATTTTTAACATACACTTTGCATGTACGAACAACCCTAAGATCTCCACAGATACCCGAATATATTCTCACAGTTTACATGTATATGACAATAGAAATAACAGTAAACAATCAATGTACCGCTACAATGTCTTTGAACAATCATATCCATGGGTTGGTTTTATTTTATTAACATAATATAGAACAATTCATGCATCTATTACCTCCCTAAGCCGTCGGAATGGCAACTGCCGCAATTCACTCCTATCCTCTCACTAGAAGGACACAGATGTTTCCAGCCATACTCAGCTTGCTCTCTGTTGATTAACTTTTACTAGCCGCTGTGTATATCCTCTGGTGGGCAGAAATGATTCAGTCAATCAATAGATGAGCTCAAGCAAGCTAAAACAGGTAGGACAGGTTATTTATAACGTACACTTTGCATGTACAAACAACCCTAAGATCTCCACAGATACCCGAATATATTCTCACAGTTTACATGTATATGACAATAGAAATAACAGTAAACTATCAATGTACCACTACAATGTCTTTGAACAGTCATATTCATGGGTTGGTTTTATTTTATTAACATAATATAGAAAAATTCATGCATCTATTACCTCCCTAAGCCGTAGGAATGGCAACTGCCGCAATTCACTCCTATCCTCTCACTAGAAGGACACAGATGTTTCCAGCCATACTCAGCTTGCTCTCTGGTGATTAACTTTTACTAGCCGCTGTGTATATCCTCTGGTGGGCAGAAATGATTCAGTCAATCAATAGATGAGCTCAAGCAAGCTAAAACAGGTAGGACAGGTTATTTATAACGTACACTTTGCATGTACAAACAACCCTAAGATCTCCACAGATACCCGAATATATTCTCACAGTTTACATGTATATGACAATAGAAATAACAGTAAACTATCAATGTACCACTACAATGTCTTTGAACAGTCATATTCATGGGTTGGTTTTATTTTATTAACATAATATAGAAAAATTCATGCATCTATTACCTCCCTAAGCCGTAGGAATGGCAACTGCCGCAATTCACTCCTATCCTCTCACTAGAAGGACACAGATGTTTCCAGCCATACTCAGCTTGCTCTCTGGTGATTAACTTTTACTAGCCGCTGTGTATATCCTCTGGTGGGCAGAAATCATTTAGTCTATAGATGAGCTCAAGCAAGCTAAAACAGGTAGGACAGTTCATTTATAACATACACTTTGAATGTACAAACAACCCTAAGATCTCCACTGATACCCGAATATATTCTCACAGTTTACATGTATATGACAATAGAAATAACAGTAAACAATCAATGTACCACTACAATGTCTTTGAACAGTCATATTCATGGGTTGGTTTTATTTTATTAACATAATATAGAAAAATTCATGCATCTATTACCTCCCTAAGCCGTAGCAATGACAACCACCTCAATTCACTCCTATCCTCCCACTAGAAGGACACAGATGTTTCCAGTCATACTCGGCTTGCTCTCTGGTGATTAACTTTTACTAGCCGCTGTGTATATCCTCTGGTGGGCAGAAATGATTCAGTCTATAGATGAGCTCAAGCAAGCTAAAACAAGTATGACAAGTTATTTATAACATACACTGTACATGTCCCAACAATCCTAAGATCTGCACAGATACCCGAATATAATCTCACATATTATATAGCAATAAATAGAGATGGCGGTAAATAATCACTGTAGCACCACAACATCTTTGAGCAGTCATTTTAAACTGGTTGGTTTTATTTCACTAACCTAATATAGAGCAGTTCATGCATCTATTACCCCCCTACGCCGTAGCAATGACAACCACCTCAATTCACTCCTATCCTCTCACTAGAAGGACACAATTGTTTCCAGTCATACTCAGATCGCTCTCTGGTGACTGACTTTTACTAGCAGCTGTGTTTATTCTCTGGTGGGCAGAAATGGTTCAGTCTATAGATGAGCTCAAGCAAGCTAAAACAAGTAGGACAAGTTATTTTTAACATACACTTTGCATGTACGAACAACCCTAAGATCTCCACCGATACCCGAATATATTCTCACAGTTTACATGTATATGACAACAGAAATAACAGTAAACAATCAATGTACCACTACAATGTCTTTGAACAATCATATTCATGGGTTGGTTTTATTTTATTAACATAATATACTGTAGTACAATTCATGCATCTATTACCTCCCTAAGCCGTCGGAATGGCAACTGCCGCAATTCACTCCTATCCTCTCACTAGAAGGACACAGATGTTTCCAGCCATACTCAGCTTGCTCTCTGGTGATTAACTTTTACTAGCCGCTGTGTATATCCTCTGGTGGGCAGAAATGATTCAGTCTATAGATGAGCTCAAACAAGCTAAGACAAGTAGGACAAGTTATTTATAACATACACTGTACATGTCCTAAGAATCCTAAGATCTGCACAGATACCCGAGTATAATCTCACATATTATATGGCAATAAATAGAGATGGTAGTAAATAATCACTGTAGCACCACAATATCTTTGAGCAGTCATTTTAAACTGTTTGGTTTTATTTTACTAACATAATATAGAGCAGTTCATGCACCTATCACCTCCCTACGCCGTAGGAATGACAACCACCTCCATCCACTCCTATCCTCTCACTAGAAGGACACAGATGTTTGCAGTCATACTCAGTTGGTCCCTGTCGATTAACTTTTACTACCAGCTGTGTCTATCCACTGGTCGGGAGAAATGATTCAGTCTATAGCTGAGCTCAAACAAGCTAAAACAGGTAGGACAGGCTATTTATAATTTACACTGTACTTGTACCAACCATCATAAGGTCTGCACAGATAACCGAATATAATCTCACATTTTGTATGACAATAGAGATGGCAGTAAATAATCACTGAGTAGCACTACAATATCTTTGAGCAGTCATTTTAAACTGGTTGGTTATATTTCACTAACATAATATAGAGCAGTTCATGCATCTATTATCCCCCTACGCCGTAGCAATGACAACCACCTCAATTCACTCCTATCCTCTCACTAGAAGGACACAGATGTTTCCAGTCATACTCGGCTTGCTCTCTGGTGATTAACTTTTATTAGCCGCTGTGTATATCCTCTGGTGGGCAGAAATTATTCAGTCTATAGATGAGCTCAAACAAGCTAAAACAAGTAGGACAAGTTATTTATAACATACACTGTACATGTCATAACAATCCTAGGATCTGCACAGATACCCGAGTATAATCTCACATAATATATGGCAATAAATAGAGATGGCAGTAAATAATCACCGTAGCACCACAATATCTTTGAGCAGTCATTTTAAACTGGTTGGTTATATTTCACTAACATAATATAGAGCAGTTCATGCATCTATTACTTCCCTACGCCGTGGCATTGACAACCACCTCAATTCACTCCAATCCTCTCACTAGACGGACACAGTTGTTTCCAGTCATACTCAGTTCGCTCTCTGGTGACTGACGTTTTCTAGCAGCTGTGTTTATTCTCTGGTGGGCAGAAATGGTTCAGTCTATAGATGAGCTCAAGCAAGCTAAGACAGGTAGGACAGGTTATTTCTAACATACACTTTGAATGTACAAACAACCCTAAGATCTCCACAGATACCCGAATATATTCTCACAGTTTACATGTATATGACAATAGAAATAACAGTAAACAATCAATGTACCACTACAATGTCTTTGAACAGTCATATTCATTGGTTGGTTTTATTTTATTAACATAATATAGAAAAATTCATGCATCTATTACCTCCCTAAGCCGTAGCAATGACAACCACCTCAATTCACTCCTATCCTCTCACTAGAAGGACACAGATGTTTCCAGTCATACTCGGCTTGCTCTCTGGTGATTAACTTTTACTAGCCGCTGTGTATATCCTCTGGTGGGCAGAAATGATTCAGTCTATAGATGAGCTCAAGCAAGCTAAAACAAGTATGACAAGTTATTTATAACATACACTGTACATGTCCCAACAATCCTAAGATCTGCACAGATACCCGAGTATTATCTCACATATTATATATCAATAAATAGAGATGGCAGTAAATAATCACTGTAGCACCACAACATCTTTGAGCAGTCATTTTAAACTGGTTGGTTCTATTTTACTGACATAATATAGAGCAGTTCATGCATCTATTACCTCCCTACGCCGTAGAAATGACAACCACCTCAATTCACCCCTATCCTCTCACTAGAAGGACACAGATGTTTGCAGTCATACTCAGTTGCTCCCTGGCGATTAACTTTTACAAGCAGCTGTCTTTATCCTCTGGTGGGCAGAAATCATTTAGTCTATAGATGAGCTCAAGCAAGCTCAAACAGGTAGGACAGGTGATTTATAACGTACACTTTGCATGTACGAAAAACCCTAAGATCTCCACAGATATCCGAATATATTCTCACAGTTTACATGTATATGACAATAGAAATAACAGTAAACAATCAATGTACCACTACAATGTCTTTGAACAGTCATATTCATGGGTTGGTTTTATTTTATTAACAATATATAGAACAATTAATGCATCTATTACCTCCCTAAGCCGTAGCAATGACAACCACCTCAATTCACTCCTATTCTCTCACTAGAAGGACACAGATGTTTCCAGTCATACTCGGCTTGCTCTCTGGTGATTAACTTTTATTAGCCGCTGTGTATATCCTCTGGTGGGCAGAAATGATTCCGTCTATAGATGAGCTCAAACAAGCTAAAACAAGTAGGACAAGTTATTTATAACATACACTGTACATGTCCTAACAATCCTAGGATTTGCACAGATACCCGAGTATAATCTCACATAATATATGGCAATAAATAGAGATGGCAGTAAATAATCACCGTAGCACCACAATATCTTTGAGCAGTCATTTTAAACTGGTTGGTTATATTTCACTAACATAATATAGAGCAGTTCATGCATCTATTACCTCCCTACGCCGTGGCATTGACAACCACCTCAATTCACTCCAATCCTCTCACTAGACGGACACAGTTGTTTCCAGTCATACTCAGTTCGCTCTCTGGTGACTGACGTTTTCTAGCAGCTGTGCTTATTCTCTGGTGGGCAGAAATGGTTCAGTCTATAGATGAGCTCAAGCAAGCTAAAACAAGTAGGACAAGTTATTTATAACATACACTGTACATGTCCTAACAATCCTAATATCTGCACAGATACCCGAATATAATCTCACATATTACATGGCAATAAATAGAGAGGGCAGTAAATAATCACTGCAGCACCACAACATCTTTAAGCAGTCATTTTAAACTGGTTGGTTTTATTTCACTAACATAATATAGAGCAGTTCATGCATCTATTACCCCCCTACGCCGTAGCAATGACAACCACCTCAATTCACTCCTATCCTCTCACTAGAAGGACACAGTTTTTTCCAGTCATACTCAGCTCGCTCTCTGGTGACTGACTTTTACTAGCAGCTGTGTTTATTCTCTGGTGGGCAGAAATGGTTCAGTCTATGGATGAGCTCAAGCAAGCGAAAACAAGTAGGACAAGTTATTTATAACATACACTTTGCATGTACGAACAACCCTAAGATCTCCACAGATACCCGAATATATTCTCACAGTTTACATGTATATGACAATAGAAATAACAGTAAACAATCAATGTACCACTACAATGTCTTTGAACAGTCATATTCATGGGTTGGTTTTATTTTATTAACATAATATAGAAAAATTCATGCATCTATTACCTCCCTAAGCCGTAGCAATAACAACCACCTCAATTCACTCCTATCCTCTCACTAGAAGGACACAGATGTTTCCAGTCATACTCGGCTTGCTCTCTGGTGATTAACTTTTACTAGCCGCTGTGTATATCCTCTGGTGGGCAGAAATGGTTCAGTCTATAGATGAGCTCAAGCAAGCTAAAACAAGTATGACAAGTTATTTATAACATACACTGTACATGTCCCAACAATCCTAAGATCTGCACAGATACCCGAGTATAATCTCACATATTATATGGCAATAAATAGAGATGGCAGTAAATAATCACTGTAGCACCACAATATCTTTGAGCAGTCATTTTAAACTGTTTGGTTTTATTTTACTAACATAATATAGAGCAGTTCATGCACCTATCACCTCCCTACGCCGTAGGAATGACAACCACCTCCATCCACTCCTATCCTCTCACTAGAAGGACACAGATGTTTGCAGTCATACTCAGTTGGTCCCTGTCGATTAACTTTTACTACCAGCTGTGTCTATCCACTGGTCGGGAGAAATGATTCAGTCTATAGCTGAGCTCAAACAAGCTAAAACAGGTAGGACAGGCTATTTATAATTTGCACTGTACTTGTACCAACCATCATAAGGTCTGCACAGATAACCGAATATAATCTCACATTTTGTATGACAATAGAGATGGCAGCAAATAATCACTGAGTAGCACTACAATATCTTTGAGCAGTCATTTTAAACTGGTTGGTTATATTTCACTAACATAATATAGAGCAGTTCATGCATCTATTACCCCCCTACGCCGTAGCAATGACAACCACCTCAATTCACTCCTATCCTCTCACTAGAAGGACACAGATGTTTCCAGTCATACTCGGCATGCTCTCTGGTGATTAACTTTTATTAGCCGCTGTGTATATCCTCTGGTGGGCAGAAATTATTCAGTCTATAGATGAGCTCAAACAAGCTAAAACAAGTAGGACAAGTTATTTATAACATACACTGTACATGTCATAACAATCCTAGGATCTGCACAGATACCCGAGTATAATCTCACATAATATATGGCAATAAATAGAGATGGCAGTAAATAATCACCGTAGCACCACAATATCTTTGAGCAGTCATTTTAAACTGGTTGGTTATATTTCACTAACATAATATAGAGCAGTTCATGCATCTATTACCTCCCTACGCCGTGGCATTGACAACCACCTCAATTCACTCCAATCCTCTCACTAGACGGACACAGTTGTTTCCAGTCATACTCAGTTCGCTCTCTGGTGACTGACGTTTTCTAGCAGCTGTGTTTATTCTCTGGTGGGCAGAAATGGTTCAGTCTATAGATGAGCTCAAGCAAGCTAAAACAAGTATGACAAGTTATTTATAACATACACTGTACATGTCCCAACAATCCTAAGATCTGCACAGATACCCGAGTATTATCTCACATATTATATATCAATAAATAGAGATGGCAGTAAATAATCACTGTAGCACCACAACATCTTTGAGCAGTCATTTTAAACTGGTTGGTTCTATTTCACTAACATAATATAGAGCAGTTCATGCATCTATTACTTCCCTACGCCGTGGCATTGACAACCACCTCAATTCACTCCAATCCTCTCACTAGACGGACACAGTTGTTTCCAGTCATACTCAGTTCGCTCTCTGGTGACTGACGTTTTCTAGCAGCTGTGTTTATTCTCTGGTGGGCAGAAATGGTTCAGTCTATAGATGAGCTCAAGCAAGCTAAGACAGGTAGGACAGGTTATTTCTAACATACACTTTGAATGTACAAACAACCCTAAGATCTCCACAGATACCCGAATATATTCTCACAGTTTACATGTATATGACAATAGAAATAACAGTAAACAATCAATGTACCACTACAATGTCTTTGAACAGTCATATTCATTGGTTGGTTTTATTTTATTAACATAATATAGAAAAATTCATGCATCTATTACCTCCCTAAGCCGTAGCAATGACAACCACCTCAATTCACTCCTATCCTCTCACTAGAAGGACACAGATGTTTCCAGTCATACTCGGCTTGCTCTCTGGTGATTAACTTTTACTAGCCGCTGTGTATATCCTCTGGTGGGCAGAAATGATTCAGTCTATAGATGAGCTCAAGCAAGCTAAAACAAGTATGACAAGTTATTTATAACATACACTGTACATGTCCCAACAATCCTAAGATCTGCACAGATACCCGAGTATTATCTCACATATTATATATCAATAAATAGAGATGGCAGTAAATAATCACTGTAGCACCACAACATCTTTGAGCAGTCATTTTAAACTGGTTGGTTCTATTTTACTGACATAATATAGAGCAGTTCATGCATCTATTACCTCCCTACGCCGTAGAAATGACAACCACCTCAATTCACCCCTATCCTCTCACTAGAAGGACACAGATGTTTGCAGTCATACTCAGTTGCTCCCTGGCGATTAACTTTTACAAGCAGCTGTCTTTATCCTCTGGTGGGCAGAAATCATTTAGTCTATAGATGAGCTCAAGCAAGCTCAAACAGGTAGGACAGGTGATTTATAACGTACACTTTGCATGTACGAAAAACCCTAAGATCTCCACAGATATCCGAATATATTCTCACAGTTTACATGTATATGACAATAGAAATAACAGTAAACAATCAATGTACCACTACAATGTCTTTGAACAGTCATATTCATGGGTTGGTTTTATTTTATTAACAATATATAGAACAATTAATGCATCTATTACCTCCCTAAGCCGTAGCAATGACAACCACCTCAATTCACTCCTATTCTCTCACTAGAAGGACACAGATGTTTCCAGTCATACTCGGCTTGCTCTCTGGTGATTAACTTTTATTAGCCGCTGTGTATATCCTCTGGTGGGCAGAAATGATTCCGTCTATAGATGAGCTCAAACAAGCTAAAACAAGTAGGACAAGTTATTTATAACATACACTGTACATGTCCTAACAATCCTAGGATTTGCACAGATACCCGAGTATAATCTCACATAATATATGGCAATAAATAGAGATGGCAGTAAATAATCACCGTAGCACCACAATATCTTTGAGCAGTCATTTTAAACTGGTTGGTTATATTTCACTAACATAATATAGAGCAGTTCATGCATCTATTACCTCCCTACGCCGTGGCATTGACAACCACCTCAATTCACTCCAATCCTCTCACTAGACGGACACAGTTGTTTCCAGTCATACTCAGTTCGCTCTCTGGTGACTGACGTTTTCTAGCAGCTGTGCTTATTCTCTGGTGGGCAGAAATGGTTCAGTCTATAGATGAGCTCAAGCAAGCTAAAACAAGTAGGACAAGTTATTTATAACATACACTGTACATGTCCTAACAATCCTAATATCTGCACAGATACCCGAATATAATCTCACATATTACATGGCAATAAATAGAGAGGGCAGTAAATAATCACTGCAGCACCACAACATCTTTAAGCAGTCATTTTAAACTGGTTGGTTTTATTTCACTAACATAATATAGAGCAGTTCATGCATCTATTACCCCCCTACGCCGTAGCAATGACAACCACCTCAATTCACTCCTATCCTCTCACTAGAAGGACACAGTTTTTTCCAGTCATACTCAGCTCGCTCTCTGGTGACTGACTTTTACTAGCAGCTGTGTTTATTCTCTGGTGGGCAGAAATGGTTCAGTCTATGGATGAGCTCAAGCAAGCGAAAACAAGTAGGACAAGTTATTTATAACATACACTTTGCATGTACGAACAACCCTAAGATCTCCACAGATACCCGAATATATTCTCACAGTTTACATGTATATGACAATAGAAATAACAGTAAACAATCAATGTACCACTACAATGTCTTTGAACAGTCATATTCATGGGTTGGTTTTATTTTATTAACATAATATAGAAAAATTCATGCATCTATTACCTCCCTAAGCCGTAGCAATAACAACCACCTCAATTCACTCCTATCCTCTCACTAGAAGGACACAGATGTTTCCAGTCATACTCGGCTTGCTCTCTGGTGATTAACTTTTACTAGCCGCTGTGTATATCCTCTGGTGGGCAGAAATGGTTCAGTCTATAGATGAGCTCAAGCAAGCTAAAACAAGTATGACAAGTTATTTATAACATACACTGTACATGTCCCAACAATCCTAAGATCTGCACAGATACCCGAGTATAATCTCACATATTATATGGCAATAAATAGAGATGGCAGTAAATAATCACTGTAGCACCACAATATCTTTGAGCAGTCATTTTAAACTGTTTGGTTTTATTTTACTAACATAATATAGAGCAGTTCATGCACCTATCACCTCCCTACGCCGTAGGAATGACAACCACCTCCATCCACTCCTATCCTCTCACTAGAAGGACACAGATGTTTGCAGTCATACTCAGTTGGTCCCTGTCGATTAACTTTTACTACCAGCTGTGTCTATCCACTGGTCGGGAGAAATGATTCAGTCTATAGCTGAGCTCAAACAAGCTAAAACAGGTAGGACAGGCTATTTATAATTTGCACTGTACTTGTACCAACCATCATAAGGTCTGCACAGATAACCGAATATAATCTCACATTTTGTATGACAATAGAGATGGCAGCAAATAATCACTGAGTAGCACTACAATATCTTTGAGCAGTCATTTTAAACTGGTTGGTTATATTTCACTAACATAATATAGAGCAGTTCATGCATCTATTACCCCCCTACGCCGTAGCAATGACAACCACCTCAATTCACTCCTATCCTCTCACTAGAAGGACACAGATGTTTCCAGTCATACTCGGCATGCTCTCTGGTGATTAACTTTTATTAGCCGCTGTGTATATCCTCTGGTGGGCAGAAATTATTCAGTCTATAGATGAGCTCAAACAAGCTAAAACAAGTAGGACAAGTTATTTATAACATACACTGTACATGTCATAACAATCCTAGGATCTGCACAGATACCCGAGTATAATCTCACATAATATATGGCAATAAATAGAGATGGCAGTAAATAATCACCGTAGCACCACAATATCTTTGAGCAGTCATTTTAAACTGGTTGGTTATATTTCACTAACATAATATAGAGCAGTTCATGCATCTATTACCTCCCTACGCCGTGGCATTGACAACCACCTCAATTCACTCCAATCCTCTCACTAGACGGACACAGTTGTTTCCAGTCATACTCAGTTCGCTCTCTGGTGACTGACGTTTTCTAGCAGCTGTGTTTATTCTCTGGTGGGCAGAAATGGTTCAGTCTATAGATGAGCTCAAGCAAGCTAAAACAAGTATGACAAGTTATTTATAACATACACTGTACATGTCCCAACAATCCTAAGATCTGCACAGATACCCGAGTATTATCTCACATATTATATATCAATAAATAGAGATGGCAGTAAATAATCACTGTAGCACCACAACATCTTTGAGCAGTCATTTTAAACTGGTTGGTTCTATTTTACTGACATAATATAGAGCAGTTCATGCATCTATTACCTCCCTACGCCGTAGAAATGACAACCACCTCAATTCACCCCTATCCTCTCACTAGAAGGACACAGATGTTTGCAGTCATACTCAGTTGCTCCCTGGCGATTAACTTTTACAAGCAGCTGTCTTTATCCTCTGGTGGGCAGAAATCATTTAGTCTATAGATGAGCTCAAGCAAGCTAAAACAAGTAGGACAAGTTATTTTTAACATACACTTTGCATGTACGAATAACCCTAAGATCTCCACAGATACCCGAATATATTCTCACAGTTTACATGTATATGACAATAGAAATAACAGTAAACAATCAATGTACCGCTACAATGTCTTTGAACAATCATATCCATGGGTTGGTTTTATTTTATTAACATAATATAGAACAATTCATGCATCTATTACCTCCCTAAGCCGTCGGAATGGCAACTGCCGCAATTCACTCCTATCCTCTCACTAGAAGGACACAGATGTTTCCAGCCATACTCAGCTTGCTCTCTGTTGATTAACTTTTACTAGCCGCTGTGTATATCCTCTGGTGGGCAGAAATGATTCAGTCAATAGATGAGCTCAAGCAAGCTAAAACAGGTAGGACAGGTTATTTATAACGTACACTTTGCATGTACAAACAACCCTAAGATCTCCACAGATACCCGAATATATTCTCACAGTTTACATGTATATGACAATAGAAATAACAGTAAACTATCAATGTACCACTACAATGTCTTTGAACAGTCATATTCATGGGTTGGTTTTATTTTATTAACATAATATAGAAAAATTCATGCATCTATTACCTCTCTAAGCCGTAGGAATGGCAACTGCCGCAATTCACTCCTATCCTCTCACTAGAAGGACACAGATGTTTCCAGCCATACTCAGCTTGCTCTCTGGTGATTAACTTTTACTAGCCGCTGTGTATATCCTCTGGTGGGCAGAAATCATTTAGTCTATAGATGAGCTCAAGCAAGCTAAAACAGGTAGGACAGTTCATTTATAACATACACTTTGAATGTACAAACAACCCTAAGATCTCCACAGATACCCGAATATATTCTCACAGTTTACATGTATATGACAATAGAAATAACAGTAAACAATCAATGTACCACTACAATGTCTTTGAACAGTCATATTCATGGGTTGGTTTTATTTTATTAACATAATATAGAAAAATTCATTCATCTATTACCTCCCTAAGCCGTAGCAATGACAACCACCTCAATTCACTCCTATCCTCCCACTAGAAGGACACAGATGTTTCCAGTCATACTCGGCTTGCTCTCTGGTGATTACCTTTTACTAGCCGCTGTGTATATCCTCTGGTGGGCAGAAATGATTCAGTCTATAGATGAGCTCAAGCAAGCTAAAACAAGTATGACAAGTTATTTATAACATACACTGTACATGTCCCAACAATCCTAAGATCTGCACAGATACCCGAATATAATCTCACATATTATATGGCAATAAATAGAGATGGTAGTAAATAATCACTGTAGCACCACAATATCTTTGAGCAGTCATTTTAAACTGTTTGGTTTTATTTTACTAACATAATATAGAGCAGTTCATGCACCTATCACCTCCCTACGCCGTAGGAATGACAACCACCTCCATCCACTCCTATCCTCTCACTAGAAGGACACAGATGTTTGCAGTCATACTCAGTTGGTCCCTGTCGATTAACTTTTACTACCAGCTGTGTCTATCCACTGGTCGGGAGAAATGATTCAGTCTATAGATGAGCTCAAGCAAGCTAAAACAAGTATGACAAGTTATTTATAACATACACTGTACATGTCCCAACAATCCTAAGATCTGCACAGATACCCGAGTATTATCTCACATATTATATATCAATAAATAGAGATGGCAGTAAATAATCACTGTAGCACCACAACATCTTTGAGCAGTCATTTTAAACTGGTTGGTTCTATTTTACTGACATAATATAGAGCAGTTCATGCATCTATTACCTCCCTACGCCGTAGAAATGACAACCACCTCAATTCACCCCTATCCTCTCACTAGAAGGACACAGATGTTTGCAGTCATACTCAGTTGCTCCCTGGCGATTAACTTTTACAAGCAGCTGTCTTTATCCTCTGGTGGGCAGAAATCATTTAGTCTATAGATGAGCTCAAGCAAGCTCAAACAGGTAGGACAGGTGATTTATAACGTACACTTTGCATGTACGAACAACCCTAAGATCTCCACAGATATCCGAATATATTCTCACAGTTTACATGTATATGACAATAGAAATAACAGTAAACAATCAATGTACCACTACAATGTCTTTGAACAGTCATATTCATGGGTTGGTTTTATTTTATTAACAATATATAGAACAATTAATGCATCTATTACCTCCCTAAGCCGTAGCAATGACAACCACCTCAATTCACTCCTATTCTCTCACTAGAAGGACACAGATGTTTCCAGTCATACTCGGCTTGCTCTCTGGTGATTAACTTTTATTAGCCGCTGTGTATATCCTCTGGTGGGCAGAAATGATTCCGTCTATAGATGAGCTCAAACAAGCTAAAACAAGTAGGACAAGTTATTTATAACATACACTGTACATGTCCTAACAATCCTAGGATTTGCACAGATACCCGAGTATAATCTCACATAATATATGGCAATAAATAGAGATGGCAGTAAATAATCACCGTAGCACCACAATATCTTTGAGCAGTCATTTTAAACTGGTTGGTTATATTTCACTAACATAATATAGAGCAGTTCATGCATCTATTACCTCCCTACGCCGTGGCATTGACAACCACCTCAATTCACTCCAATCCTCTCACTAGACGGACACAGTTGTTTCCAGTCATACTCAGTTCGCTCTCTGGTGACTGACGTTTTCTAGCAGCTGTGCTTATTCTCTGGTGGGCAGAAATGGTTCAGTCTATAGATGAGCTCAAGCAAGCTAAAACAAGTAGGACAAGTTATTTATAACATACACTGTACATGTCCTAACAATCCTAATATCTGCACAGATACCCGAATATAATCTCACATATTACATGGCAATAAATAGAGAGGGCAGTAAATAATCACTGCAGCACCACAACATCTTTAAGCAGTCATTTTAAACTGGTTGGTTTTATTTCACTAACATAATATAGAGCAGTTCATGCATCTATTACCCCCCTACGCCGTAGCAATGACAACCACCTCAATTCACTCCTATCCTCTCACTAGAAGGACACAGTTTTTTCCAGTCATACTCAGCTCGCTCTCTGGTGACTGACTTTTACTAGCAGCTGTGTTTATTCTCTGGTGGGCAGAAATGGTTCAGTCTATGGATGAGCTCAAGCAAGCGAAAACAAGTAGGACAAGTTATTTATAACATACACTTTGCATGTACGAACAACCCTAAGATCTCCACAGATACCCGAATATATTCTCACAGTTTACATGTATATGACAATAGAAATAACAGTAAACAATCAATGTACCACTACAATGTCTTTGAACAGTCATATTCATGGGTTGGATTTATTTTATTAACATAATATAGAAAAATTCATGCACCTATTACCTCCCTAAGCCGTAGCAATAACAACCACCTCAATTCACTCCTATCCTCTCACTAGAAGGACACAGATGTTTCCAGTCATACTCGGCTTGCTCTCTGGTGATTAACTTTTACTAGCCGCTGTGTATATCCTCTGGTGGGCAGAAATGGTTCAGTCTATAGATGAGCTCAAGCAAGCTAAAACAAGTATGACAAGTTATTTATAACATACACTGTACATGTCCCAACAATCCTAAGATCTGCACAGATACCCGAGTATAATCTCACATATTATATGGCAATAAATAGAGATGGCAGTAAATAATCACTGTAGCACCACAATATCTTTGAGCAGTCATTTTAAACTGTTTGGTTTTATTTTACTAACATAATATAGAGCAGTTCATGCACCTATCACCTCCCTACGCCGTAGGAATGACAACCACCTCCATCCACTCCTATCCTCTCACTAGAAGGACACAGATGTTTGCAGTCATACTCAGTTGGTCCCTGTCGATTAACTTTTACTACCAGCTGTGTCTATCCACTGGTCGGGAGAAATGATTCAGTCTATAGCTGAGCTCAAACAAGCTAAAACAGGTAGGACAGGCTATTTATAATTTGCACTGTACTTGTACCAACCATCATAAGGTCTGCACAGATAACCGAATATAATCTCACATTTTGTATGACAATAGAGATGGCAGCAAATAATCACTGAGTAGCACTACAATATCTTTGAGCAGTCATTTTAAACTGGTTGGTTATATTTCACTAACATAATATAGAGCAGTTCATGCATCTATTACCCCCCTACGCCGTAGCAATGACAACCACCTCAATTCACTCCTATCCTCTCACTAGAAGGACACAGATGTTTCCAGTCATACTCGGCATGCTCTCTGGTGATTAACTTTTATTAGCCGCTGTGTATATCCTCTGGTGGGCAGAAATTATTCAGTCTATAGATGAGCTCAAACAAGCTAAAACAAGTAGGACAAGTTATTTATAACATACACTGTACATGTCATAACAATCCTAGGATCTGCACAGATACCCGAGTATAATCTCACATAATATATGGCAATAAATAGAGATGGCAGTAAATAATCACCGTAGCACCACAATATCTTTGAGCAGTCATTTTAAACTGGTTGGTTATATTTCACTAACATAATATAGAGCAGTTCATGCATCTATTACCTCCCTACGCCGTGGCATTGACAACCACCTCAATTCACTCCAATCCTCTCACTAGACGGACATAGTTGTTTCCAGTCATACTCAGTTCGCTCTCTGGTGACTGACGTTTTCTAGCAGCTGTGTTTATTCTCTGGTGGGCAGAAATGGTTCAGTCTATAGATGAGCTCAAGCAAGCTAAAACAAGTATGACAAGTTATTTATAACATACACTGTACATGTCCCAACAATCCTAAGATCTGCACAGATACCCGAGTATTATCTCACATATTATATATCAATAAATAGAGATGGCAGTAAATAATCACTGTAGCACCACAACATCTTTGAGCAGTCATTTTAAACTGGTTGGTTCTATTTTACTGACATAATATAGAGCAGTTCATGCATCTATTACCTCCCTACGCCGTAGAAATGACAACCACCTCAATTCACCCCTATCCTCTCACTAGAAGGACACAGATGTTTGCAGTCATACTCAGTTGCTCCCTGGCGATTAACTTTTACAAGCAGCTGTCTTTATCCTCTGGTGGGCAGAAATCATTTAGTCTATAGATGAGCTCAAGCAAGCTAAAACAAGTAGGACAAGTTATTTTTAACATACACTTTGCATGTACGAATAACCCTAAGATCTCCACAGATACCCGAATATATTCTCACAGTTTACATGTATATGACAATAGAAATAACAGTAAACAATCAATGTACCGCTACAATGTCTTTGAACAATCATATCCATGGGTTGGTTTTATTTTATTAACATAATATAGAACAATTCATGCATCTATTACCTCCCTAAGCCGTCGGAATGGCAACTGCCGCAATTCACTCCTATCCTCTCACTAGAAGGACACAGATGTTTCCAGCCATACTCAGCTTGCTCTCTGTTGATTAACTTTTACTAGCCGCTGTGTATATCCTCTGGTGGGCAGAAATGATTCAGTCAATAGATGAGCTCAAGCAAGCTAAAACAGGTAGGACAGGTTATTTATAACGTACACTTTGCATGTACAAACAACCCTAAGATCTCCACAGATACCCGAATATATTCTCACAGTTTACATGTATATGACAATAGAAATAACAGTAAACTATCAATGTACCACTACAATGTCTTTGAACAGTCATATTCATGGGTTGGTTTTATTTTATTAACATAATATAGAAAAATTCATGCATCTATTACCTCCCTAAGCCGTAGGAATGGCAACTGCCGCAATTCACTCCTATCCTCTCACTAGAAGGACACAGATGTTTCCAGCCATACTCAGCTTGCTCTCTGGTGATTAACTTTTACTAGCCGCTGTGTATATCCTCTGGTGGGCAGAAATCATTTAGTCTATAGATGAGCTCAAGCAAGCTAAAACAGGTAGGACAGTTCATTTATAACATACACTTTGAATGTACAAACAACCCTAAGATCTCCACAGATACCCGAATATATTCTCACAGTTTACATGTATATGACAATAGAAATAACAGTAAACAATCAATGTACCACTACAATGTCTTTGAACAGTCATATTCATGGGTTGGTTTTATTTTATTAACATAATATAGAAAAATTCATGCATCTATTACCTCCCTAAGCCGTAGCAATGACAACCACCTCAATTCACTCCTATCCTCCCACTAGAAGGACACAGATGTTTCCAGTCATACTCGGCTTGCTCTCTGGTGATTACCTTTTACTAGCCGCTGTGTATATCCTCTGGTGGGCAGAAATGATTCAGTCTATAGATGAGCTCAAGCAAGCTAAAACAAGTATGACAAGTTATTTATAACATACACTGTACATGTCCCAACAATCCTAAGATCTGCACAGATACCCGAATATAATCTCACATATTATATAGCAATAAATAGAGATGGCAGTAAATAATCACTGTAGCACCACAACATCTTTGAGCAGTCATTTTAAACTGGTTGGTTTTATTTCACTAACCTAATATAGAGCAGTTCATGCATCTATTACCCCCCTACGCCGTAGCAATGACAACCACCTCAATTCACTCCTATCCTCTCACTAGAAGGACACAATTGTTTCCAGTCATACTCAGATCGCTCTCTGGTGACTGACTTTTACTAGCAGCTGTGTTTATTCTCTGGTGGGCAGAAATGGTTCAGTCTATAGATGAGCTCAAGCAAGCTAAAACAAGTAGGACAAGTTATTTTTAACATACACTTTGCATGTACGAACAACCCTAAGATCTCCACCGATACCCGAATATATTCTCACAGTTTACATGTATATGACAACAGAAATAACAGTAAACAATCAATGTACCACTACAATGTCTTTGAACAATCATATTCATGGGTTGGTTTTATTTTATTAACATAATATACTGTAGTACAATTCATGCATCTATTACCTCCCTAAGCCGTCGGAATGGCAACTGCCGCAATTCACTCCTATCCTCTCACTAGAAGGACACAGATGTTTCCAGCCATACTCAGCTTGCTCTCTGGTGATTAACTTTTACTAGCCGCTGTGTATATCCTCTGGTGGGCAGAAATGATTCAGTCTATAGATGAGCTCAAACAAGCTAAGACAAGTAGGACAAGTTATTTATAACATACACTGTACATGTCCTAAGAATCCTAAGATCTGCACAGATACCCGAGTATAATCTCACATATTATATGGCAATAAATAGAGATGGTAGTAAATAATCACTGTAGCACCACAATATCTTTGAGCAGTCATTTTAAACTGTTTGGTTTTATTTTACTAACATAATATAGAGCAGTTCATGCACCTATCACCTCCCTACGCCATAGGAATGACAACCACCTCCATCCACTCCTATCCTCTCACTAGAAGGACACAGATGTTTGCAGTCATACTCAGTTGGTCCCTGTCGATTAACTTTTACTACCAGCTGTGTCTATCCACTGGTCGGGAGAAATGATTCAGTCTATAGCTGAGCTCAAACAAGCTAAAACAGGTAGGACAGGCTATTTATAATTTACACTGTACTTGTACCAACCATCATAAGGTCTGCACAGATAACCGAATATAATCTCACATTTTGTATGACAATAGAGATGGCAGTAAATAATCACTGAGTAGCACTACAATATCTTTGAGCAGTCATTTTAAACTGGTTGGTTATATTTCACTAACATAATATAGAGCAGTTCATGCATCTATTACCCCCCTACGCCGTAGCAATGACAACCACCTCAATTCACTCCTATCCTCTCACTAGAAGGACACAGATGTTTCCAGTCATACTCGGCTTGCTCTCTGGTGATTAACTTTTATTAGCCGCTGTGTATATCCTCTGGTGGGCAGAAATTATTCAGTCTATAGATGAGCTCAAACAAGCTAAAACAAGTAGGACAAGTTATTTATAACATACACTGTACATGTCATAACAATCCTAGGATCTGCACAGATACCCGAGTATAATCTCACATAATATATGGCAATAAATAGAGATGGCAGTAAATAATCACCGTAGCACCACAATATCTTTGAGCAGTCATTTTAAACTGGTTGGTTATATTTCACTAACATAATATAGAGCAGTTCATGCATCTATTACTTCCCTACGCCGTGGCATTGACAACCACCTCAATTCACTCCAATCCTCTCACTAGACGGACACAGTTGTTTCCAGTCATACTCAGTTCGCTCTCTGGTGACTGACGTTTTCTAGCAGCTGTGTTTATTCTCTGGTGGGCAGAAATGGTTCAGTCTATAGATGAGCTCAAGCAAGCTAAAACAAGTAGGACAAGTTATTTATAACATACACTGTACATGTCCTAACAATCCTAATATCTGCACAGATACCCGAGTATAATCTCACATATTACATGGCAATAAATAGAGAGGGCAGTAAATAATCACTGCAGAACCACAACATCTTTGAGCAGTCATTTTAAACTGGTTGGTTTTATTTCACTAACATAATATAGAGCAGTTCATGCATCTATTACCCCCCTACGCGGTAGCAATGACAACCACCTCAATTCACTCCTATCCTCTCACTAGAAGGACACAGTTTTTTCCAGTCATACTCAGCTCGCTCTCTGGTGACTGACTTTTACTAGCAGCTGTGTTTATTCTCTGGTGGGCAGAAATGGTTCAGTCTATAGATGAGCTCAAGCAAGCGAAAACAAGCAGTACAAGTTATTTATAACATACACTTTGCATGTACGAACAACCCTAAGATCTCCACAGATACCCGAATATATTCTCACAGTTTACATGTATATGACAATAGAAATAACAGTAAACAATCAATGTACCACTACAATGTCTTTGAACAGTCATATTCATGGGTTGGTTTTCTTTTATTAACATAACATAGAACAATTCATGCATCTATTACCTCCCTAAGCCGTAGGAATGGCAACTGCCGCAATTCACTCCTATCCTCTCACTAGAAGGACACAGATGTTTCCAGCCATACTCAGCTTGCTCTCTGGTGATTAACTTTTACTAGCCGCTGTGTATATCCTCTAGTGGGCAGAAATCATTTAGTCTATAGATGAGCTCAAGCAAGCTAAGACAGGTAGGACAGGTTATTTCTAACATACACTTTGAATGTACAAACAACCCTAAGATCTCCACAGATACCCGAATATATTCTCACAGTTTACATGTATATGACAATAGAAATAACAGTAAACAATCAATGTACCACTACAATGTCTTTGAACAGTCATATTCATTGGTTGGTTTTATTTTATTAACATAATATAGAAAAATTCATGCATCTATTACCTCCCTAAGCCGTAGCAATGACAACCACCTCAATTCACTCCTATCCTCTCACTAGAAGGACACAGATGTTTCCAGTCATACTCGGCTTGCTCTCTGGTGATTAACTTTTACTAGCCGCTGTGTATATCCTCTGGTGGGCAGAAATGATTCAGTCTATAGATGAGCTCAAGCAAGCTAAAACAAGTATGACAAGTTATTTATAACATACACTGTACATGTCCCAACAATCCTAAGATCTGCACAGATACCCGAGTATTATCTCACATATTATATATCAATAAATAGAGATGGCAGTAAATAATCACTGTAGCACCACAACATCTTTGAGCAGTCATTTTAAACTGGTTGGTTCTATTTTACTGACATAATATAGAGCAGTTCATGCATCTATTACCTCCCTACGCCGTAGAAATGACAACCACCTCAATTCACCCCTATCCTCTCACTAGAAGGACACAGATGTTTGCAGTCATACTCAGTTGCTCCCTGGCGATTAACTTTTACAAGCAGCTGTCTTTATCCTCTGGTGGGCAGAAATCATTTAGTCTATAGATGAGCTCAAGCAAGCTCAAACAGGTAGGACAGGTGATTTATAACGTACACTTTGCATGTACGAACAACCCTAAGATCTCCACAGATATCCGAATATATTCTCACAGTTTACATGTATATGACAATAGAAATAACAGTAAACAATCAATGTACCACTACAATGTCTTTGAACAGTCATATTCATGGGTTGGTTTTATTTTATTAACAATATATAGAACAATTAATGCATCTATTACCTCCCTAAGCCGTAGCAATGACAACCACCTCAATTCACTCCTATTCTCTCACTAGAAGGACACAGATGTTTCCAGTCATACTCGGCTTGCTCTCTGGTGATTAACTTTTATTAGCCGCTGTGTATATCCTCTGGTGGGCAGAAATGATTCCGTCTATAGATGAGCTCAAACAAGCTAAAACAAGTAGGACAAGTTATTTATAACATACACTGTACATGTCCTAACAATCCTAGGATTTGCACAGATACCCGAGTATAATCTCACATAATATATGGCAATAAATAGAGATGGCAGTAAATAATCACCGTAGCACCACAATATCTTTGAGCAGTCATTTTAAACTGGTTGGTTATATTTCACTAACATAATATAGAGCAGTTCATGCATCTATTACCTCCCTACGCCGTGGCATTGACAACCACCTCAATTCACTCCAATCCTCTCACTAGACGGACACAGTTGTTTCCAGTCATACTCAGTTCGCTCTCTGGTGACTGACGTTTTCTAGCAGCTGTGTTTATTCTCTGGTGGGCAGAAATGGTTCAGTCTATAGATGAGCTCAAGCAAGCTAAAACAAGTAGGACAAGTTATTTATAACATACACTGTACATGTCCTAACAATCCTAATATCTGCACAGATACCCGAATATAATCTCACATATTACATGGCAATAAATAGAGAGGGCAGTAAAGAATCACTGCAGCACCACAACATCTTTAAGCAGTCATTTTAAACTGGTTGGTTTTATTTCACTAACATAATATAGAGCAGTTCATGCATCTATTACCCCCCTACGCCGTAGCAATGACAACCACCTCAATTCACTCCTATCCTCTCACTAGAAGGACACAGTTTTTTCCAGTCATACTCAGCTCGCTCTCTGGTGACTGACTTTTACTAGCAGCTGTGTTTATTCTCTGGTGGGCAGAAATGGTTCAGTCTATGGATGAGCTCAAGCAAGCGAAAACAAGTAGGACAAGTTATTTATAACATGCACTTTGCATGTACGAACAACCCTAAGATCTCCACAGATACCCGAATATATTCTCACAGTTTACATGTATATGACAATAGAAATAACAGTAAACAATCAATGTACCACTACAATGTCTTTGAACAGTCATATTCATGGGTTGGTTTTATTTTATTAACATAATATAGAAAAATTCATGCATCTATTACCTCCCTAAGCCGTAGCAATAACAACCACCTCAATTCACTCCTATCCTCTCACTAGAAGGACACAGATGTTTCCAGTCATACTCGGCTTGCTCTCTGGTGATTAACTTTTACTAGCCGCTGTGTATATCCTCTGGTGGGCAGAAATGGTTCAGTCTATAGATGAGCTCAAGCAAGCTAAAACAAGTATGACAAGTTATTTATAACATACACTGTACATGTCCCAACAATCCTAAGATCTGCACAGATACCCGAGTATAATCTCACATATTATATGGCAATAAATAGAGATGGTAGTAAATAATCACTGTAGCACCACAATATCTTTGAGCAGTCATTTTAAACTGTTTGGTTTTATTTTACTAACATAATATAGAGCAGTTCATGCACCTATCACCTCCCTACGCCATAGGAATGACAACCACCTCCATCCACTCCTATCCTCTCACTAGAAGGACACAGATGTTTGCAGTCATACTCAGTTGGTCCCTGTCGATTAACTTTTACTACCAGCTGTGTCTATCCACTGGTCGGGAGAAATGATTCAGTCTATAGCTGAGCTCAAACAAGCTAAAACAGGTAGGACAGGCTATTTATAATTTACACTGTACTTGTACCAACCATCATAAGGTCTGCACAGATAACCGAATATAATCTCACATTTTGTATGACAATAGAGATGGCAGTAAATAATCACTGAGTAGCACTACAATATCTTTGAGCAGTCATTTTAAACTGGTTGGTTATATTTCACTAACATAATATAGAGCAGTTCATGCATCTATTACCCCCCTACGCCGTAGCAATGACAACCACCTCAATTCACTCCTATCCTCTCACTAGAAGGACACAGATGTTTCCAGTCATACTCGGCTTGCTCTCTGGTGATTAACTTTTATTAGCCGCTGTGTATATCCTCTGGTGGGCAGAAATTATTCAGTCTATAGATGAGCTCAAACAAGCTAAAACAAGTAGGACAAGTTATTTATAACATACACTGTACATGTCATAACAATCCTAGGATCTGCACAGATACCCGAGTATAATCTCACATAATATATGGCAATAAATAGAGATGGCAGTAAATAATCACCGTAGCACCACAATATCTTTGAGCAGTCATTTTAAACTGGTTGGTTATATTTCACTAACATAATATAGAGCAGTTCATGCATCTATTACTTCCCTACGCCGTGGCATTGACAACCACCTCAATTCACTCCAATCCTCTCACTAGACGGACACAGTTGTTTCCAGTCATACTCAGTTCGCTCTCTGGTGACTGACGTTTTCTAGCAGCTGTGTTTATTCTCTGGTGGGCAGAAATGGTTCAGTCTATAGATGAGCTCAAGCAAGCTAAAACAAGTAGGACAAGTTATTTATAACATACACTGTACATGTCCTAACAATCCTAATATCTGCACAGATACCCGAGTATAATCTCACATATTACATGGCAATAAATAGAGAGGGCAGTAAATAATCACTGCAGAACCACAACATCTTTGAGCAGTCATTTTAAACTGGTTGGTTTTATTTCACTAACATAATATAGAGCAGTTCATGCATCTATTACCCCCCTACGCGGTAGCAATGACAACCACCTCAATTCACTCCTATCCTCTCACTAGAAGGACACAGTTTTTTCCAGTCATACTCAGCTCGCTCTCTGGTGACTGACTTTTACTAGCAGCTGTGTTTATTCTCTGGTGGGCAGAAATGGTTCAGTCTATAGATGAGCTCAAGCAAGCGAAAACAAGCAGTACAAGTTATTTATAACATACACTTTGCATGTACGAACAACCCTAAGATCTCCACAGATACCCGAATATATTCTCACAGTTTACATGTATATGACAATAGAAATAACAGTAAACAATTAATGTACCACTACAATGTCTTTGAACAGTCATATTCATGGGTTGGTTTTCTTTTATTAACATAACATAGAACAATTCATGCATCTATTACCTCCCTAAGCCGTAGGAATGGCAACTGCCGCAATTCACTCCTATCCTCTCACTAGAAGGACACAGATGTTTCCAGCCATACTCAGCTTGCTCTCTGGTGATTAACTTTTACTAGCCGCTGTGTATATCCTCTAGTGGGCAGAAATCATTTAGTCTATAGATGAGCTCAAGCAAGCTAAGACAGGTAGGACAGGTTATTTCTAACATACACTTTGAATGTACAAACAACCCTAAGATCTCCACAGATACCCGAATATATTCTCACAGTTTACATGTATATGACAATAGAAATAACAGTAAACAATCAATGTACCACTACAATGTCTTTGAACAGTCATATTCATTGGTTGGTTTTATTTTATTAACATAATAGAGAAAAATTCATGCATCTATTACCTCCCTAAGCCGTAGCAATGACAACCACCTCAATTCACTCCTATCCTCTCACTAGAAGGACACAGATGTTTCCAGTCATACTCGGCTTGCTCTCTGGTGATTAACTTTTACTAGCCGCTGTGTATATCCTCTGGTGGGCAGAAATGATTCAGTCTATAGATGAGCTCAAGCAAGCTAAAACAAGTATGACAAGTTATTTATAACATACACTGTACATGTCCCAACAATCCTAAGATCTGCACAGATACCCGAGTATTATCTCACATATTATATATCAATAAATAGAGATGGCAGTAAATAATCACTGTAGCACCACAACATCTTTGAGCAGTCATTTTAAACTGGTTGGTTCTATTTTACTGACATAATATAGAGCAGTTCATGCATCTATTACCTCCCTACGCCGTAGAAATGACAACCACCTCAATTCACCCCTATCCTCTCACTAGAAGGACACAGATGTTTGCAGTCATACTCAGTTGCTCCCTGGCGATTAACTTTTACAAGCAGCTGTCTTTATCCTCTGGTGGGCAGAAATCATTTAGTCTATAGATGAGCTCAAGCAAGCTCAAACAGGTAGGACAGGTGATTTATAACGTACACTTTGCATGTACGAACAACCCTAAGATCTCCACAGATATCCGAATATATTCTCACAGTTTACATGTATATGACAATAGAAATAACAGTAAACAATCAATGTACCACTACAATGTCTTTGAACAGTCATATTCATGGGTTGGTTTTATTTTATTAACAATATATAGAACAATTAATGCATCTATTACCTCCCTAAGCCGTAGCAATGACAACCACCTCAATTCACTCCTATTCTCTCACTAGAAGGACACAGATGTTTCCAGTCATACTCGGCTTGCTCTCTGGTGATTAACTTTTATTAGCCGCTGTGTATATCCTCTGGTGGGCAGAAATGATTCCGTCTATAGATGAGCTCAAACAAGCTAAAACAAGTAGGACAAGTTATTTATAACATACACTGTACATGTCCTAACAATCCTAGGATTTGCACAGATACCCGAGTATAATCTCACATAATATATGGCAATAAATAGAGAGGGCAGTAAATAATCACTGCAGCACCACAACATCTTTAAGCAGTCATTTTAAACTGGTTGGTTTTATTTCACTAACATAATATAGAGCAGTTCATGCATCTATTACCCCCCTACGCCGTAGCAATGACAACCACCTCAATTCACTCCTATCCTCTCACTAGAAGGACACAGTTTTTTCCAGTCATACTCAGCTCGCTCTCTGGTGACTGACTTTTACTAGCAGCTGTGTTTATTCTCTGGTGGGCAGAAATGGTTCAGTCTATGGATGAGCTCAAGCAAGCGAAAACAAGTAGGACAAGTTATTTATAACATGCACTTTGCATGTACGAACAACCCTAAGATCTCCACAGATACCCGAATATATTCTCACAGTTTACATGTATATGACAATAGAAATAACAGTAAACAATCAATGTACCACTACAATGTCTTTGAACAGTCATATTCATGGGTTGGTTTTATTTTATTAACATAATATAGAAAAATTCATGCATCTATTACCTCCCTAAGCCGTAGCAATAACAACCACCTCAATTCACTCCTATCCTCTCACTAGAAGGACACAGATGTTTCCAGTCATACTCGGCTTGCTCTCTGGTGATTAACTTTTACTAGCCGCTGTGTATATCCTCTGGTGGGCAGAAATGGTTCAGTCTATAGATGAGCTCAAGCAAGCTAAAACAAGTATGACAAGTTATTTATAACATACACTGTACATGTCCCAACAATCCTAAGATCTGCACAGATACCCGAGTATAATCTCACATATTATATGGCAATAAATAGAGATGGTAGTAAATAATCACTGTAGCACCACAATATCTTTGAGCAGTCATTTTAAACTGTTTGGTTTTATTTTACTAACATAATATAGAGCAGTTCATGCACCTATCACCTCCCTACGCCATAGGAATGACAACCACCTCCATCCACTCCTATCCTCTCACTAGAAGGACACAGATGTTTGCAGTCATACTCAGTTGGTCCCTGTCGATTAACTTTTACTACCAGCTGTGTCTATCCACTGGTCGGGAGAAATGATTCAGTCTATAGCTGAGCTCAAACAAGCTAAAACAGGTAGGACAGGCTATTTATAATTTACACTGTACTTGTACCAACCATCATAAGGTCTGCACAGATAACCGAATATAATCTCACATTTTGTATGACAATAGAGATGGCAGTAAATAATCACTGAGTAGCACTACAATATCTTTGAGCAGTCATTTTAAACTGGTTGGTTATATTTCACTAACATAATATAGAGCAGTTCATGCATCTATTACCCCCCTACGCCGTAGCAATGACAACCACCTCAATTCACTCCTATCCTCTCACTAGAAGGACACAGATGTTTCCAGTCATACTCGGCTTGCTCTCTGGTGATTAACTTTTATTAGCCGCTGTGTATATCCTCTGGTGGGCAGAAATTATTCAGTCTATAGATGAGCTCAAACAAGCTAAAACAAGTAGGACAAGTTATTTATAACATACACTGTACATGTCATAACAATCCTAGGATCTGCACAGATACCCGAGTATAATCTCACATAATATATGGCAATAAATAGAGATGGCAGTAAATAATCACCGTAGCACCACAATATCTTTGAGCAGTCATTTTAAACTGGTTGGTTATATTTCACTAACATAATATAGAGCAGTTCATGCATCTATTACTTCCCTACGCCGTGGCATTGACAACCACCTCAATTCACTCCAATCCTCTCACTAGACGGACACAGTTGTTTCCAGTCATACTCAGTTCGCTCTCTGGTGACTGACGTTTTCTAGCAGCTGTGTTTATTCTCTGGTGGGCAGAAATGGTTCAGTCTATAGATGAGCTCAAGCAAGCTAAAACAAGTAGGACAAGTTATTTATAACATACACTGTACATGTCCTAACAATCCTAATATCTGCACAGATACCCGAGTATAATCTCACATATTACATGGCAATAAATAGAGAGGGCAGTAAATAATCACTGCAGAACCACAACATCTTTGAGCAGTCATTTTAAACTGGTTGGTTTTATTTCACTAACATAATATAGAGCAGTTCATGCATCTATTACCCCCCTACGCGGTAGCAATGACAACCACCTCAATTCACTCCTATCCTCTCACTAGAAGGACACAGTTTTTTCCAGTCATACTCAGCTCGCTCTCTGGTGACTGACTTTTACTAGCAGCTGTGTTTATTCTCTGGTGGGCAGAAATGGTTCAGTCTATAGATGAGCTCAAGCAAGCGAAAACAAGCAGTACAAGTTATTTATAACATACACTTTGCATGTACGAACAACCCTAAGATCTCCACAGATACCCGAATATATTCTCACAGTTTACATGTATATGACAATAGAAATAACAGTAAACAATCAATGTACCACTACAATGTCTTTGAACAGTCATATTCATGGGTTGGTTTTCTTTTATTAACATAACATAGAACAATTCATGCATCTATTACCTCCCTAAGCCGTAGGAATGGCAACTGCCGCAATTCACTCCTATCCTCTCACTAGAAGGACACAGATGTTTCCAGCCATACTCAGCTTGCTCTCTGGTGATTAACTTTTACTAGCCGCTGTGTATATCCTCTAGTGGGCAGAAATCATTTAGTCTATAGATGAGCTCAAGCAAGCTAAGACAGGTAGGACAGGTTATTTCTAACATACACTTTGAATGTACAAACAACCCTAAGATCTCCACAGATACCCGAATATATTCTCACAGTTTACATGTATATGACAATAGAAATAACAGTAAACAATCAATGTACCACTACAATGTCTTTGAACAGTCATATTCATTGGTTGGTTTTATTTTATTAACATAATATAGAAAAATTCATGCATCTATTACCTCCCTAAGCCGTAGCAATGACAACCACCTCAATTCACTCCTATCCTCTCACTAGAAGGACACAGATGTTTCCAGTCATACTCGGCTTGCTCTCTGGTGATTAACTTTTACTAGCCGCTGTGTATATCCTCTGGTGGGCAGAAATGATTCAGTCTATAGATGAGCTCAAGCAAGCTAAAACAAGTATGACAAGTTATTTATAACATACACTGTACATGTCCCAACAATCCTAAGATCTGCACAGATACCCGAGTATTATCTCACATATTATATATCAATAAATAGAGATGGCAGTAAATAATCACTGTAGCACCACAACATCTTTGAGCAGTCATTTTAAACTGGTTGGTTCTATTTTACTGACATAATATAGAGCAGTTCATGCATCTATTACCTCCCTACGCCGTAGAAATGACAACCACCTCAATTCACCCCTATCCTCTCACTAGAAGGACACAGATGTTTGCAGTCATACTCAGTTGCTCCCTGGCGATTAACTTTTACAAGCAGCTGTCTTTATCCTCTGGTGGGCAGAAATCATTTAGTCTATAGATGAGCTCAAGCAAGCTCAAACAGGTAGGACAGGTGATTTATAACGTACACTTTGCATGTACGAACAACCCTAAGATCTCCACAGATATCCGAATATATTCTCACAGTTTACATGTATATGACAATAGAAATAACAGTAAACAATCAATGTACCACTACAATGTCTTTGAACAGTCATATTCATGGGTTGGTTTTATTTTATTAACAATATATAGAACAATTAATGCATCTATTACCTCCCTAAGCCGTAGCAATGACAACCACCTCAATTCACTCCTATTCTCTCACTAGAAGGACACAGATGTTTCCAGTCATACTCGGCTTGCTCTCTGGTGATTAACTTTTATTAGCCGCTGTGTATATCCTCTGGTGGGCAGAAATGATTCCGTCTATAGATGAGCTCAAACAAGCTAAAACAAGTAGGACAAGTTATTTATAACATACACTGTACATGTCCTAACAATCCTAGGATTTGCACAGATACCCGAGTATAATCTCACATAATATATGGCAATAAATAGAGATGGCAGTAAATAATCACCGTAGCACCACAATATCTTTGAGCAGTCATTTTAAACTGGTTGGTTATATTTCACTAACATAATATAGAGCAGTTCATGCATCTATTACCTCCCTACGCCGTGGCATTGACAACCACCTCAATTCACTCCAATCCTCTCACTAGACGGACACAGTTGTTTCCAGTCATACTCAGTTCGCTCTCTGGTGACTGACGTTTTCTAGCAGCTGTGTTTATTCTCTGGTGGGCAGAAATGGTTCAGTCTATAGATGAGCTCAAGCAAGCTAAAACAAGTAGGACAAGTTATTTATAACATACACTGTACATGTCCTAACAATCCTAATATCTGCACAGATACCCGAATATAATCTCACATATTACATGGCAATAAATAGAGAGGGCAGTAAATAATCACTGCAGCACCACAACATCTTTAAGCAGTCATTTTAAACTGGTTGGTTTTATTTCACTAACATAATATAGAGCAGTTCATGCATCTATTACCCCCCTACGCCGTAGCAATGACAACCACCTCAATTCACTCCTATCCTCTCACTAGAAGGACACAGTTTTTTCCAGTCATACTCAGCTCGCTCTCTGGTGACTGACTTTTACTAGCAGCTGTGTTTATTCTCTGGTGGGCAGAAATGGTTCAGTCTATGGATGAGCTCAAGCAAGCGAAAACAAGTAGGACAAGTTATTTATAACATGCACTTTGCATGTACGAACAACCCTAAGATCTCCACAGATACCCGAATATATTCTCACAGTTTACATGTATATGACAATAGAAATAACAGTAAACAATCAATGTACCACTACAATGTCTTTGAACAGTCATATTCATGGGTTGGTTTTATTTTATTAACATAATATAGAAAAATTCATGCATCTATTACCTCCCTAAGCCGTAGCAATAACAACCACCTCAATTCACTCCTATCCTCTCACTAGAAGGACACAGATGTTTCCAGTCATACTCGGCTTGCTCTCTGGTGATTAACTTTTACTAGCCGCTGTGTATATCCTCTGGTGGGCAGAAATGGTTCAGTCTATAGATGAGCTCAAGCAAGCTAAAACAAGTATGACAAGTTATTTATAACATACACTGTACATGTCCCAACAATCCTAAGATCTGCACAGATACCCGAGTATAATCTCACATATTATATGGCAATAAATAGAGATGGCAGTAAATAATCACTGTAGCACCACAATATCTTTGAGCAGTCATTTTAAACTGTTTGGTTTTATTTTACTAACATAATATAGAGCAGTTCATGCACCTATCACCTCCCTACGCCGTAGGAATGACAACCACCTCCATCCACTCCTATCCTCTCACTAGAAGGACACAGATGTTTGCAGTCATACTCAGTTGGTCCCTGTCGATTAACTTTTACTACCAGCTGTGTCTATCCACTGGTCGGGAGAAATGATTCAGTCTATAGCTGAGCTCAAACAAGCTAAAACAGGTAGGACAGGCTATTTATAATTTACACTGTACTTGTACCAACCATCATAAGGTCTGCACAGATAACCGAATATAATCTCACATTTTGTATGACAATAGAGATGGCAGTAAATAATCACTGAGTAGCACTACAATATCTTTGAGCAGTCATTTTAAACTGGTTGGTTATATTTCACTAACATAATATAGAGCAGTTCATGCATCTATTACCCCCCTACGCCGTAGCAATGACAACCACCTCAATTCACTCCTATCCTCTCACTAGAAGGACACAGATGTTTCCAGTCATACTCGGCTTGCTCTCTGGTGATTAACTTTTATTAGCCGCTGTGTATATCCTCTGGTGGGCAGAAATTATTCAGTCTATAGATGAGCTCAAACAAGCTAAAACAAGTAGGACAAGTTATTTATAACATACACTGTACATGTCATAACAATCCTAGGATCTGCACAGATACCCGAGTATAATCTCACATAATATATGGCAATAAATAGAGATGGCAGTAAATAATCACCGTAGCACCACAATATCTTTGAGCAGTCATTTTAAACTGGTTGGTTATATTTCACTAACATAATATAGAGCAGTTCATGCATCTATTACTTCCCTACGCCGTGGCATTGACAACCACCTCAATTCACTCCAATCCTCTCACTAGACGGACACAGTTGTTTCCAGTCATACTCAGTTCGCTCTCTGGTGACTGACGTTTTCTAGCAGCTGTGTTTATTCTCTGGTGGGCAGAAATGGTTCAGTCTATAGATGAGCTCAAGCAAGCTAAAACAAGTAGGACAAGTTATTTATAACATACACTGTACATGTCCTAACAATCCTAATATCTGCACAGATACCCGAGTATAATCTCACATATTACATGGCAATAAATAGAGAGGGCAGTAAATAATCACTGCAGAACCACAACATCTTTGAGCAGTCATTTTAAACTGGTTGGTTTTATTTCACTAACATAATATAGAGCAGTTCATGCATCTATTACCCCCCTACGCGGTAGCAATGACAACCACCTCAATTCACTCCTATCCTCTCACTAGAAGGACACAGTTTTTTCCAGTCATACTCAGCTCGCTCTCTGGTGACTGACTTTTACTAGCAGCTGTGTTTATTCTCTGGTGGGCAGAAATGGTTCAGTCTATAGATGAGCTCAAGCAAGCGAAAACAAGCAGTACAAGTTATTTATAACATACACTTTGCATGTACGAACAACCCTAAGATCTCCACAGATACCCGAATATATTCTCACAGTTTACATGTATATGACAATAGAAATAACAGTAAACAATCAATGTACCACTACAATGTCTTTGAACAGTCATATTCATGGGTTGGTTTTCTTTTATTAACATAACATAGAACAATTCATGCATCTATTACCTCCCTAAGCCGTAGGAATGGCAACTGCCGCAATTCACTCCTATCCTCTCACTAGAAGGACACAGATGTTTCCAGCCATACTCAGCTTGCTCTCTGGTGATTAACTTTTACTAGCCGCTGTGTATATCCTCTAGTGGGCAGAAATCATTTAGTCTATAGATGAGCTCAAGCAAGCTAAGACAGGTAGGACAGGTTATTTCTAACATACACTTTGAATGTACAAACAACCCTAAGATCTCCACAGATACCCGAATATATTCTCACAGTTTACATGTATATGACAATAGAAATAACAGTAAACAATCAATGTACCACTACAATGTCTTTGAACAGTCATATTCATTGGTTGGTTTTATTTTATTAACATAATATAGAAAAATTCATGCATCTATTACCTCCCTAAGCCGTAGCAATGACAACCACCTCAATTCACTCCTATCCTCTCACTAGAAGGACACAGATGTTTCCAGTCATACTCGGCTTGCTCTCTGGTGATTAACTTTTACTAGCCGCTGTGTATATCCTCTGGTGGGCAGAAATGATTCAGTCTATAGATGAGCTCAAGCAAGCTAAAACAAGTATGACAAGTTATTTATAACATACACTGTACATGTCCCAACAATCCTAAGATCTGCACAGATACCCGAGTATTATCTCACATATTATATATCAATAAATAGAGATGGCAGTAAATAATCACTGTAGCACCACAACATCTTTGAGCAGTCATTTTAAACTGGTTGGTTCTATTTTACTGACATAATATAGAGCAGTTCATGCATCTATTACCTCCCTACGCCGTAGAAATGACAACCACCTCAATTCACTCCTATCCTCTCACTAGAAGGACACAGATGTTTGCAGTCATACTCAGTTGCTCCCTGGCGATTAACTTTTACAAGCAGCTGTCTTTATCCTCTGGTGGGCAGAAATCATTTAGTCTATAGATGAGCTCAAGCAAGCTCAAACAGGTAGGACAGGTGATTTATAACGTACACTTTGCATGTACGAACAACCCTAAGATCTCCACAGATATCCGAATATATTCTCACAGTTTACATGTATATGACAATAGAAATAACAGTAAACAATCAATGTACCACTACAATGTCTTTGAACAGTCATATTCATGGGTTGGTTTTATTTTATTAACATAATATAGAAAAATTCATGCATCTATTACCTCCCTAAGCCGTAGCAATAACAACCACCTCAATTCACTCCTATCCTCTCACTAGAAGGACACAGATGTTTCCAGTCATACTCGGCTTGCTCTCTGGTGATTAACTTTTACTAGCCGCTGTGTATATCCTCTGGTGGGCAGAAATGGTTCAGTCTATAGATGAGCTCAAGCAAGCTAAAACAAGTATGACAAGTTATTTATAACATACACTGTACATGTCCCAACAATCCTAAGATCTGCACAGATACCCGAGTATAATCTCACATATTATATGGCAATAAATAGAGATGGCAGTAAATAATCACTGTAGCACCACAATATCTTTGAGCAGTCATTTTAAACTGGTTGGTTCTATTTTACTGACATAATATAGAGCAGTTCATGCATCTATTACCTCCCTACGCCGTAGAAATGACAACCACCTCAATTCACCCCTATCCTCTCACTAGAAGGACACAGATGTTTGCAGTCATACTCAGTTGCTCCCTGGCGATTAACTTTTACAAGCAGCTGTCTTTATCCTCTGGTGGGCAGAAATCATTTAGTCTATAGATGAGCTCAAGCAAGCTCAAACAGGTAGGACAGGTGATTTATAACGTACACTTTGCATGTACGAACAACCCTAAGATCTCCACAGATATCCGAATATATTCTCACAGTTTACATGTATATGACAATAGAAATAACAGTAAACAATCAATGTACCACTACAATGTCTTTGAACAGTCATATTCATGGGTTGGTTTTATTTTATTAACAATATATAGAACAATTAATGCATCTATTACCTCCCTAAGCCGTAGCAATGACAACCACCTCAATTCACTCCTATTCTCTCACTAGAAGGACACAGATGTTTCCAGTCATACTCAGCTCGCTCTCTGGTGATTAACTTTTACTACCAGCTGTGTCTATCCACTGGTCGGGGGAAATGATTCAGTCTATAGCTGAGCTCAAACAAGCTAAAACAGGTAGGACAGGCTATTTATAATTTACACTGTACTTGTACCAACCATCATAAGGTCTGCACAGATAACCGAATATAATCTCACATTTTGTATGACAATAGAGATGGCAGCAAATAATCACTGAGTAGCACTACAATATCTTTGAGCAGTCATTTTAAACTGGTTGGTTATATTTCACTAACATAATATAGAGCAGTTCATGCATCTATTACCCCCCTACGCCGTAGCAATGACAACCACCTCAATTCACTCCTATCCTCTCACTAGAAGGACACAGATGTTTCCAGTCATACTCGGCATGCTCTCTGGTGATTAACTTTTATTAGCCGCTGTGTATATCCTCTGGTGGGCAGAAATTATTCAGTCTATAGATGAGCTCAAACAAGCTAAAACAAGTAGGACAAGTTATTTATAACATACACTGTACATGTCATAACAATCCTAGGATCTGCACAGATACCCGAGTATAATCTCACATAATATATGGCAATAAATAGAGATGGCAGTAAATAATCACCGTAGCACCACAATATCTTTGAGCAGTCATTTTAAACTGGTTGGTTATATTTCACTAACATAATATAGAGCAGTTCATGCATCTATTACCTCCCTACGCCGTGGCATTGACAACCACCTCAATTCACTCCAATCCTCTCACTAGACGGACACAGTTGTTTCCAGTCATACTCAGTTCGCTCTCTGGTGACTGACGTTTTCTAGCAGCTGTGTTTATTCTCTGGTGGGCAGAAATGGTTCAGTCTATAGATGAGCTCAAGCAAGCTAAAACAAGTAGGACAAGTTATTTATAACATACACTGTACATGTCCTAACAATCCTAATATCTGCACAGATACCCGAGTATAATCTCACATATTACATGGCAATAAATAGAGAGGGCAGTAAATAATCACTGCAGAACCACAACATCTTTGAGCAGTCATTTTAAACTGGTTGGTTTTATTTCACTAACATAATATAGAGCAGTTCATGCATCTATTACCCCCCTACGCCGTAGCAATGACAACCACCTCAATTCACTCCTATCCTCTCACTAAAAGGACACAGTTTTTTCCAGTCATACTCAGCTCGCTCTCTGGTGACTGACTTTTACTAGCAGCTGTGTTTATTCTCTGGTGGGCAGAAATGGTTCAGTCTATAGATGAGCTCAAGCAAGTGAAAACAAGCAGGACAAGTTATTTAGAACATACACTTTGCATGTACGAACAACCCTAAGATCTCCACAGATACCCGAATATATTCTCACAGTTTACATGTATATGACAATAGAAATAACAGTAAACAATCAATGTACCACTACAATGTCTTTGAACAGTCATTTTCATGGGTTGGTTTTATTTTATTAACATAATATAGAAAAATTCATGCATCTATTACCTCCCTAAGCCGTAGCAATAACAACCACCTCAATTCACTCCTATCCTCTCACTAGAAGGACACAGATGTTTCCAGTCATACTCGGCTTGCTCTCTGGTGATTAACTTTTACTAGCCGCTGTGTATATCCTCTGGTGGGCAGAAATGGTTCAGTCTATAGATGAGCTCAAGCAAGCTAAAACAAGTATGACAAGTTATTTATAACATACACTGTACATGTCCCAACAATCCTAAGATCTGCACAGATACCCGAGTATAATCTCACATATTATATGGCAATAAATAGAGATGGCAGTAAATAATCACTGTAGCACCACAATATCTTTGAGCAGTCATTTTAAACTGTTTGGTTTTATTTTACTAACATAATATAGAGCAGTTCATGCACCTATCACCTCCCTACGCCGTAGGAATGACAACCACCTCCATCCACTCCTATCCTCTCACTAGAAGGACACAGATGTTTGCAGTCATACTCAGTTGGTCCCTGTCGATTAACTTTTACTACCAGCTGTGTCTATCCACTGGTCGGGAGAAATGATTCAGTCTATAGCTGAGCTCAAACAAGCTAAAACAGGTAGGACAGGCTATTTATAATTTACACTGTACTTGTACCAACCATCATAAGGTCTGCACAGATAACCGAATATAATCTCACATTTTGTATGACAATAGAGATGGCAGCAAATAATCACTGAGTAGCACTACAATATCTTTGAGCAGTCATTTTAAACTGGTTGGTTATATTTCACTAACATAATATAGAGCAGTTCATGCATCTATTACCCCCCTACGCCGTAGCAATGACAACCACCTCAATTCACTCCTATCCTCTCACTAGAAGGACACAGATGTTTCCAGTCATACTCGGCATGCTCTCTGGTGATTAACTTTTATTAGCCGCTGTGTATATCCTCTGGTGGGCAGAAATTATTCAGTCTATAGATGAGCTCAAACAAGCTAAAACAAGTAGGACAAGTTATTTATAACATACACTGTACATGTCATAACAATCCTAGGATCTGCACAGATACCCGAGTATAATCTCACATAATATATGGCAATAAATAGAGATGGCAATAAATAATCACCGTAGCACCACAATATCTTTGAGCAGTCATTTTAAACTGGTTGGTTATATTTCACTAACATAATATAGAGCAGTTCATGCATCTATTACCTCCCTACGCCGTGGCAATGACAACCACCTCAATTCACTCCAATCCTCTCACTAGACGGACACAGTTGTTTCCAGTCATACTCAGTTCGCTCTCTGGTGACTGACGTTTTCTAGCAGCTGTGTTTATTCTCTGGTGGGCAGAAATGGTTCAGTCTATAGATGAGCTCAAGCAAGCTAAAACAAGTAGGACAAGTTATTTATAACATACACTGTACATGTCCTAACAATCCTAATATCTGCACAGATACCCGAGTATAATCTCACATATTACATGGCAATAAATAGAGAGGGCAGTAAATAATCACTGCAGAACCACAACATCTTTGAGCAGTCATTTTAAACTGGTTGGTTTTATTTCACTAACATAATATAGAGCAGTTCATGCATCTATTACCCCCCTACGCCGTAGCAATGACAACCACCTCAATTCACTCCTATCCTCTCACTAGAAGGACACAGTTTTTTCCAGTCATACTCAGCTCGCTCTCTGGTGACTGACTTTTACTAGCAGCTGTGTTTATTCTCTGGTGGGCAGAAATGGTTCAGTCTATAGATGAGCTCAAGCAAGCTCAAACAGGTAGGACAGGTGATTTATAACGTACACTTTGCATGTACGAACAACCCTAAGATCTCCACAGATATCCGAATATATTCTCACAGTTTACATGTATATGACAATAGAAATAACAGTAAACAATCAATGTACCACTACAATGTCTTTGAACAGTCATATTCATGGGTTGGTTTTATTTTATTAACAATATATAGAACAATTAATGCATCTATTACCTCCCTAAGCCGTAGCAATGACAACCACCTCAATTCACTCCTATTCTCTCACTAGAAGGACACAGATGTTTCCAGTCATACTCGGCTTGCTCTCTGGTGATTAACTTTTACTACCAGCTGTGTCTATCCACTGGTGGGGAGAAATGATTCAGTCTATAGCTGAGCTTAAACAAGCTAAAACAGGTAGGACAGGCTATTTATAATTTACACTGTACTTGTACCAACCATCATAAGGTCTGCACAGATAACCGAATATAATCTCACATTTTGTATGACAATAGAGATGGCAGCAAATAATCACTGAGTAGCACTACAATATCTTTGAGCAGTCATTTTAAACTGGTTGGTTATATTTCACTAACATAATATAGAGCAGTTCATGCATCTATTACCCCCCTACGCCGTAGCAATGACAACCACCTCAATTCACTCCTATCCTCTCACTAGAAGGACACAGATGTTTCCAGTCATACTCGGCTTGCTCTCTGGTGATTAACTTTTATTAGCCGCTGTGTATATCCTCTGGTGGGCAGAAATTATTCAGTCTATAGATGAGCTCAAACAAGCTAAAACAAGTAGGACAAGTTATTTATAACATACACTGTACATGTCATAACAATCCTAGGATCTGCACAGATACCCGAGTATAATCTCACATAATATATGGCAATAAATAGAGATGGCAGTAAATAATCACCGTAGCACCACAATATCTTTGAGCAGTCATTTTAAACTGGTTGGTTATATTTCACTAACATAATATAGAGCAGTTCATGCATCTATTACCTCCCTACGCCGTGGCATTGACAACCACCTCAATTCACTCCAATCCTCTCACTAGACGGACACAGTTGTTTCCAGTCATACTCAGTTCGCTCTCTGGTGACTGACGTTTTCTAGCAGCTGTGTTTATTCTCTGGTGGGCAGAAATGGTTCAGTCTATAGATGAGCTCAAGCAAGCTAAAACAAGTAGGACAAGTTATTTATAACATACACTGTACATGTCCTAACAATCCTAATATCTGCACAGATACCCGAGTATAATCTCACATATTACATGGCAATAAATAGAGAGGGCAGTAAATAATCACTGCAGAACCACAACATCTTTGAGCAGTCATTTTAAACTGGTTGGTTTTATTTCACTAACATAATATAGAGCAGTTCATGCATCTATTACCCCCCTACGCCGTAGCAATGACAACCACCTCAATTCACTCCTATCCTCTCACTAAAAGGACACAGTTTTTTCCAGTCATACTCAGCTCGCTCTCTGGTGACTGACTTTTACTAGCAGCTGTGTTTATTCTCTGGTGGGCAGAAATGGTTCAGTCTATAGATGAGCTCAAGCAAGTGAAAACAAGCAGGACAAGTTATTTAGAACATACACTTTGCATGTACGAACAACCCTAAGATCTCCACAGATACCCGAATATATTCTCACAGTTTACATGTATATGACAATAGAAATAACAGTAAACAATCAATGTACCACTACAATGTCTTTGAACAGTCATATTCATGGGTTGGTTTTCTTTTATTAACATAACATAGAACAATTCATGCATCTATTACCTCCCTAAGCCGTAGGAATGGCAACTGCCGCAATTCACTCCTATCCTCTCACTAGAAGGACACAGATGTTTCCAGCCATACTCAGCTTGCTCTCTGGTGATTAACTTTTACTAGCCGCTGTGTATATCCTCTGGTGGGCAGAAATGATTCAGTCTATAGATGAGCTCAAGCAAGCTAAAACAAGTATGACAAGTTATTTATAACATACACTGTACATGTCCCAACAATCCTAAGATCTGCACAGATACCCGAGTATAATCTCACATATTATATGGCAATAAATAGAGATGGCAGTAAATAATCACTGTAGCACCACAACATCTTTGAGCAGTCATTTTAAACTGATTGGTTATATTTCACTAACATAATATAGAGCAGTTCATGCATCTATTACCTCCCTACGCCGTGGCATTGACAACCACCTCAATTCACTCCAATCCTCTCACTAGACGGACACAGTTGTTTCCAGTCATACTCAGTTCGCTCTCTGGTGACTGACGTTTTCTAGCAGCTGTGTTTATTCTCTGGTGGGCAGAAATGGTTCAGTCTATAGATGAGCTCAAGCAAGCTAAAACAAGTAGGACAAGTTATTTATAACATACACTGTACATGTCCTAACAATCCTAATATCTGCACAGATACCCGAGTATAATCTCACATATTACATGGCAATAAATAGAGAGGGCAGTAAATAATCACTGCAGCACCACAACATCTTTAAGCAGTCATTTTAAACTGGTTGGTTTTATTTCACTAACATAATATAGAGCAGTTCATGCATCTATTACCCCCCTACGCCGTAGCAATGACAACCACCTCAATTCACTCCTATCCTCTCACTAGAAGGACACAGTTTTTTCCAGTCATACTCAGCTCGCTCTCTGGTGACTGACTTTTACTAGCAGCTGTGTTTATTCTCTGGTGGGCAGAAATGGTTCAGTCTATGGATGAGCTCAAGCAAGCGAAAACAAGTAGGACAAGTTATTTATAACATACACTTTGCATGTACGAACAACCCTAAGATCTCCACAGATACCCGAATATATTCTCACAGTTTACATGTATATGACAATAGAAATAACAGTAAACAATCAATGTACCACTACAATGTCTTTGAACAGTCATTTTCATGGGTTGGTTTTATTTTATTAACATAATATAGAAAAATTCATGCATCTATTACCTCCCTAAGCCGTAGCAATAACAACCACCTCAATTCACTCCTATCCTCTCACTAGAAGGACACAGATGTTTCCAGTCATACTCGGCTTGCTCTCTGGTGATTAACTTTTACTAGCCGCTGTGTATATCCTCTGGTGGGCAGAAATGGTTCAGTCTATAGATGAGCTCAAGCAAGCTAAAACAAGTATGACAAGTTATTTATAACATACACTGTACATGTCCCAACAATCCTAAGATCTGCACAGATACCCGAGTATAATCTCACAATTATATGGCAATAAATAGAGATGGCAGTAAATAATCACTGTAGCACCACAATATCTTTGAGCAGTCATTTTAAACTGTTTGGTTTTATTTTACTAACATAATATAGAGCAGTTCATGCACCTATCACCTCCCTACGCCGTAGGAATGACAACCACCTCCATCCACTCCTATCCTCTCACTAGAAGGACACAGATGTTTGCAGTCATACTCAGTTGGTCCCTGTCGATTAACTTTTACTACCAGCTGTGTCTATCCACTGGTCGGGAGAAATGATTCAGTCTATAGCTGAGCTCAAACAAGCTAAAACAGGTAGGACAGGCTATTTATAATTTACACTGTACTTGTACCAACCATCATAAGGTCTGCACAGATAACCGAATATAATCTCACATTTTGTATGACAATAGAGATGGCAGCAAATAATCACTGAGTAGCACTACAATATCTTTGAGCAGTCATTTTAAACTGGTTGGTTATATTTCACTAACATAATATAGAGCAGTTCATGCATCTATTACCCCCCTACGCCGTAGCAATGACAACCACCTCAATTCACTCCTATCCTCTCACTAGAAGGACACAGATGTTTCCAGTCATACTCGGCATGCTCTCTGGTGATTAACTTTTATTAGCCGCTGTGTATATCCTCTGGTGGGCAGAAATTATTCAGTCTATAGATGAGCTCAAACAAGCTAAAACAAGTAGGACAAGTTATTTATAACATACACTGTACATGTCATAACAATCCTAGGATCTGCACAGATACCCGAGTATAATCTCACATAATATATGGCAATAAATAGAGATGGCAATAAATAATCACCGTAGCACCACAATATCTTTGAGCAGTCATTTTAAACTGGTTGGTTATATTTCACTAACATAATATAGAGCAGTTCATGCATCTATTACCTCCCTACGCCGTGGCATTGACAACCACCTCAATTCACTCCAATCCTCTCACTAGACGGACACAGTTGTTTCCAGTCATACTCAGTTCGCTCTCTGGTGACTGACGTTTTCTAGCAGCTGTGTTTATTCTCTGGTGGGCAGAAATGGTTCAGTCTATAGATGAGCTCAAGCAAGCTAAAACAAGTAGGACAAGTTATTTATAACATACACTGTACATGTCCTAACAATCCTAATATCTGCACAGATACCCGAGTATAATCTCACATATTACATGGCAATAAATAGAGAGGGCAGTAAATAATCACTGCAGAACCACAACATCTTTGAGCAGTCATTTTAAACTGGTTGGTTTTATTTCACTAACATAATATAGAGCAGTTCATGCATCTATTACCCCCCTACGCCGTAGCAATGACAACCACCTCAATTCACTCCTATCCTCTCACTAGAAGGACACAGTTTTTTCCAGTCATACTCAGCTCGCTCTCTGGTGACTGACTTTTACTAGCAGCTGTGTTTATTCTCTGGTGGGCAGAAATGGTTCAGTCTATAGATGAGCTCAAGCAAGTGAAAACAAGCAGGACAAGTTATTTAGAACATACACTTTGCATGTACGAACAACCCTAAGATCTCCACAGATACCCGAATATATTCTCACAGTTTACATGTATATGACAATAGAAATAACAGTAAACAATCAATGTACCACTACAATGTCTTTGAACAGTCATATTCATGGGTTGGTTTTCTTTTATTAACATAACATAGAACAATTCATGCATCTATTACCTCCCTAAGCCGTAGGAATGGCAACTGCCGCAATTCACTCCTATCCTCTCACTAGAAGGACACAGATGTTTCCAGCCATACTCAGCTTGCTCTCTGGTGATTAACTTTTACTAGCCGCTGTGTATATCCTCTGGTGGGCAGAAATGATTCAGTCTATAGATGAGCTCAAGCAAGCTAAAACAAGTATGACAAGTTATTTATAACATACACTGTACATGTCCCAACAATCCTAAGATCTGCACAGATACCCGAGTATAATCTCACATATTATATGGCAATAAATAGAGATGGCAGTAAATAATCACTGTAGCACCACAACATCTTTGAGCAGTCATTTTAAACTGGTTGGTTATATTTCACTAACATAATATAGAGCAGTTCATGCATCTATTACCTCCCTACGCCGTGGCATTGACAACCACCTCAATTCACTCCAATCCTCTCACTAGACGGACACAGTTGTTTCCAGTCATACTCAGTTCGCTCTCTGGTGACTGACGTTTTCTAGCAGCTGTGTTTATTCTCTGGTGGGCAGAAATGGTTCAGTCTATAGATGAGCTCAAGCAAGCTAAAACAAGTACGACAAGTTATTTATAACATACACTGTACATGTCCTAACAATCCTAATATCTGCACAGATACCCGAGTATAATCTCACATATTACATGGCAATAAATAGAGAGGGCAGTAAATAATCACTGCAGCACCACAACATCTTTAAGCAGTCATTTTAAACTGGTTGGTTTTATTTCACTAACATAATATAGAGCAGTTCATGCATCTATTACCCCCCTACGCCGTAGCAATGACAACCACCTCAATTCACTCCTATCCTCTCACTAGAAGGACACAGTTTTTTCCAGTCATACTCAGCTCGCTCTCTGGTGACTGACTTTTACTAGCAGCTGTGTTTATTCTCTGGTGGGCAGAAATGGTTCAGTCTATGGATGAGCTCAAGCAAGCGAAAACAAGTAGGACAAGTTATTTATAACATACACTTTGCATGTACGAACAACCCTAAGATCTCCACAGATACCCGAATATATTCTCACAGTTTACATGTATATGACAATAGAAATAACAGTAAACAATCAATGTACCACTACAATGTCTTTGAACAGTCATATTCATGGGTTGGTTTTCTTTTATTAACATAATATAGAACAATTCATGCATCTATTACCTACCTAAGCCGTAGGAATGGCAACTGCCGCAATTCACTCCTATCCTCTCACTAGAAGGACACAGATGTTTCCAGCCATACTCAGCTTGCTCTCTGGTGATTAACTTTTACTAGCCGCTGTGTATATCCTCTGGTGGGCAGAAATGATTCAGTCTATAGATGAGCTCAAGCAAGCCAAAACAAGTATGACAAGTTATTTATAACATACACTGTACATGTCCCAACAATCCTAAGATCTGCACCGATACCCGAGTATAATCTCACATATTATATGGCAATAAATAGAGATGGCAGTAAATAATCACTGTAGCACCACAACATCTTTGAGCAGTCATTTTAAACTGGTTGGTTTTATTTCACTAACATAATATAGAGCAGTTCATGCATCTATTACCCCCCTACGCCGTAGCAATGACAACCACCTCAATTCACTCCTATCCTCTCACTAGAAGGACACAGTTTTTTCCAGTCATACTCAGCTCGCTCTCTGGTGACTGACTTTTACTAGCAGCTGTGTTTATTCTCTGGTGGGCAGAAATGGTTCAGTCTATGGATGAGCTCAAGCAAGCGAAAACAAGTAGGACAAGTTATTTATAACATACACTTTGCATGTACGAACAACCCTAAGATCTCCACAGATACCCGAATATATTCTCACAGTTTACATGTATATGACCATAGAAATAACAGTAAACAATCAATGTACCACTACAATGTCTTTGAACAGTCATTTTCATGGGTTGGTTTTATTTTATTAACATAATATAGAAAAATTCATGCATCTATTACCTCCCTAAGCCGTAGCAATAACAACCACCTCAATTCACTCCTATCCTCTCACTAGAAGGACACAGATGTTTCCAGTCATACTCGGCTTGCTCTCTGGTGATTAACTTTTACTAGCCGCTGTGTATATCCTCTGGTGGGCAGAAATGGTTCAGTCTATAGATGAGCTCAAGCAAGCTAAAACAAGTATGACAAGTTATTTATAACATACACTGTACATGTCCCAACAATCCTAAGATCTGCACAGATACCCGAGTATAATCTCACATATTATATGGCAATAAATAGAGATGGCAGTAAATAATCACTGTAGCACCACAATATCTTTGAGCAGTCATTTTAAACTGTTTGGTTTTGTTTCACTAACATAATATAGAGCAGTTCATGCACCTATCACCTCCCTACGCCGTAGGAATGACAACCACCTCCATCCACTCCTATCCTCTCACTAGAAGGACACAGATGTTTGCAGTCATACTCAGTTGGTCCCTGTCGATTAACTTTTACTACCAGCTGTGTCTATCCACTGGTCGGGAGAAATGATTCAGTCTATAGCTGAGCTCAAACAAGCTAAAACAGGTAGGACAGGCTATTTATAATTTACACTGTACTTGTACCAACCATCATAAGGTCTGCACAGATAACCGAATATAATCTCACATTTTGTATGACAATAGAGATGGCAGCAAATAATCACTGAGTAGCACTACAATATCTTTGAGCAGTCATTTTAAACTGGTTGGTTATATTTCACTAACATAATATAGAGCAGTTCATGCATCTATTACCCCCCTACGCCGTAGCAATGACAACCACCTCAATTCACTCCTATCCTCTCACTAGAAGGACACAGATGTTTCCAGTCATACTCGGCATGCTCTCTGGTGATTAACTTTTATTAGCCGCTGTGTATATCCTCTGGTGGGCAGAAATTATTCAGTCTATAGATGAGCTCAAGCAAGCTAAAACAAGTAGGACAAGTTATTTATAACATACACTGTACATATCTTAACAATCCTAATATCTGCACAGATACCCGAGTATAATCTCACATATTATATGGCAATAAATAGAGATGGCAGTAAATAATCACTGTAGCACCACAACATCTTTGAGCAGTCATTTTAAACTGGTTGGTTTTCTTTCACTAACCTAATATAGAGCAGTTCGTGCATCTATTACCTCCCTACGTCGTAAGAATGACAACCACCTCCATCCACTCCTATCCTCTCACTAGAAGGACACAGATGTTTGCAGTCATACTCATTTGCTCCCTGGCGATTAACTTTTACAAGCAGCTGTGTTTATCCTCTGGTGGGCAGAAATCATTTAGTCTATAGATGAGCTCAAGCAAGCTAAAACAGGTAGGACAGGTTATTTATAACATACACTTTGAATGTACAAACAACCCTAAGATCTCCACAGATACCCGAATATATTCTCACAGTTTACATGTATATGACAATAGAAATAACAGTAAACAATCAATGTACCACTACAATGTCTTTGAACAGTCATATTCATGGGTTGGTTTTCTTTTATTAACATAATATAGAACAATTCATGCATCTATTACCTCCCTAAGCCGTAGGAATGGCAACTGCCGCAATTCACTCCTATCCTCTCACTAGAAGGACACAGATGTTTCCAGCCATACTCAGCTTGCTCTCTGGTGATTAACTTTTACTAGCCGCTGTGTATATCCTCTGGTGGGCAGAAATGATTCAGTCTATAGATGAGCTCAAGCAAGCTAAAACAAGTAGGACAAGTTATTTATAACATACACTGTACATGTCCTAACAATCCCAAGATCTGCACAGATACCCGAGTATAATCTCACATATTATATAGCAATAGATAGAGATGGCAGTAAATAATCACTGTAGCACCACAATATCTTTGATCAGTCATTTTAAACTGGTTGGTTATTATTCACTAACATAATATAGAGCAGTTCACGCATCTATTACCTCCGTACGCCGTGGCATTGACAACCACCTCAATTCACTTCAATCCTCTCACTAGACGGACACAGTTGTTTCCAGTCATACTCAGCTCGCTCTCTGGTGACTGACGTTTTCTAGCATCTGTGTTTATTCTCTGGTGGGCAGAAATGGTTCAGTCTATAGATGAGCTCAAGCAAGCTAAAACAAGTAGGACAAGTTATTTATAACATACACTGTACATGTCTTAACAATCCTAATATCTGCACAGATACCCGAGTATAATCTCACATATTATATGGCAATAAATAGAGATGGCAGTAAATAATCACTGTAGCACCACAACATCTTTGAGCAGTCATTTTAAACTGGTTGGTTTTCTTTCACTAACCTAATATAGAGCAGTTCGTGCATCTATTACCTCCCTACGCCGTCAGAATGACAACCACCTCCATCCACTCCTATCCTCTCACTAGAAGGACACAGATGTTTGCAGTCATACTCATTTGCTCCCTGGCGATTAACTTTTACAAGCAGCTGTGTTTATCCTCTGGTGGGCAGAAATCATTTAGTCTATAGATGAGCTCAAGCAAGCTAAAACAGGTAGGACAGGTTATTTATAACATACACTTTGAATGTACAAACAACCCTAAGATCTCCACAGATACCCGAATATATTCTCACAGTTTACATGTATATGACAATAGAAATAACAGTAAACAATCAATGTACCACTACAATGTCTTTGAACAGTCATATTCATGGGTTGGTTTTCTTTTATTAACATAATATAGAACAATTCATGCATCTATTACCTCCCTAAGCCGTAGGAATGGCAACTGCCGCAATTCACTCCTATCCTCTCACTAGAAGGACACAGATGTTTCCAGCCATACTCAGCTTGCTCTCTGGTGATTAACTTTTACTAGCCGCTGTGTATATCCTCTGGTGGGCAGAAATGATTCAGTCTATAGATGAGCTCAAGCAAGCTAAAACAAGTAGGACAAGTTATTCATAACATACACTGTACATGTCCTAACAATCCCAAGATCTGCACAGATACCCGAGTATAATCTCACATATTATATAGCAATAGATAGAGATGGCAGTAAATAATCACTGTAGCACCACAATATCTTTGATCAGTCATTTTAAACTGGTTGGTTATTATTCACTAACATAATATAGAGCAGTTCACGCATCTATTACCTCCGTACGCCGTGGCATTGACAACCACCTCAATTCACTTCAATCCTCTCACTAGACGGACACAGTTGTTTCCAGTCATACTCAGCTCGCTCTCTGGTGACTGACGTTTTCTAGCATCTGTGTTTATTCTCTGGTGGGCAGAAATGGTTCAGTCTATAGATGAGCTCAAGCAAGCTAAAACAAGTAGGGCAAGTTATTTATAACATACACTGTACATGTCTTAACAATCCTAATATCTGCACAGATACCCGAGTATAATCTCACATATTATATGGCAATAAATAGAGATGGCAGTAAATAATCACTGTAGCACCACAACATCTTTGAGCAGTCATTTTAAACTGGTTGGTTTTATTTCACTAACCTAATATAGAGCAGTTCATGCATCTATTCCCCCCTACGCCGTAGCAATGACAACCACCTCAATTCACTCCTATCCTCTCACTAGAAGGACACAGTTGTTTCCAGTCATACTCAGCTCCCTCTCTGGTGACTGACTTTTACTAGCAGCTGTGTTTATTCTCTGGTGGGCAGAAATGGTTCAGCCTATAGATGAGCTCAAGCAAGCTAAAACCAGTAGGACAAGTTATTTATAACATACACTTTGCATGTACGAACAACCCTAAGATCTCCACAGATACCCGAATATATTCTCACAGTTTACATGTATATGACAATAGAAATAACAGTAAACAATCAATGTACCAGTACAATGTCTTTGAACAGTCATATTCATGGGTTGGGTTTATTTTATTAACATAATATAGAACAATTCATGCATCTATTACCTCCCTAAGCCGTAGGCAATGGAAACTGCCGCAATTCACTCCTATCCTCTCACTAGAAGGACACAGATGTTTCCAGTCATACTCATCTTGCTCTCTGGTGATTAACTTTTACTAGCCGCTGTGTATATCCTCTGGTGGGCAGAAATTATTCAGTCTATAGATGAGCTCAAACAAGCTAAGACAAGTAGGACAAGTTATTTATAACATATACTGACATGTCCTAACAATTCTAAGATCTGCACAGATACCCGAGTATTCTCACATATTATATGGCAATAAATGGAGATGGCAGTAAATAATCACCGTAGCACCACAATATCTTTGAGCAGTCATTTTAAACTGGTTGGTTATACTTCACTAACATAATATAGAGCAGTTCATGCATCTATTACCTCCCCACGCCGTGGCATTGACAACCACCTCAATTCACTCCAATCCTCTCACTAGATGGACACAGTTGTTTCCAGTCATACTCAGCTCGCTCTCTGGTGACTGACGTTTTCTAGCAGCCTGTGTTTATTCTCTGGTGGGCAGAAATGGTTCAGTCTATAGATGAGCTCAAGCAAGCTAAAACAAGTAGGACAAGTTATTTATAACATACACTGTACATGTCTTAACAATCCTAATATCTGCACAGATACCCGAGTATAATCTCACATATTATATGGCAATAAATAGAGATGGCAGTAAATAATCACTGTAGCACCACAACATCTTTGAGCAGTCATTTTAAACTGGTTGGTTTTCTTTCACTAACCTAATATAGAGCAGTTCGTGCATCTATTACCTCCCTACGCCGTAAGAATGACAACCACCTCCATCCACTCCTATCCTCTCACTAGAAGGACACAGATGTTTGCAGTCATACTCATTTGCTCCCTGGCGATTAACTTTTACAAGCAGCTGTGTTTATCCTCTGGTGGGCAGAAATCATTTAGTCTATAGATGAGCTCAAGCAAGCTAAAACAGGTAGGACAGGTTATTTATAACATACACTTTGAATGTACAAACAACCCTAAGATCTCCACAGATACCCGAATATATTCTCACAGTTTACATGTATATGACAATAGAAATAACAGTAAACATATCAATGTACCACTACAATGTCTTTGAACAGTCATATTCATGGGTTGGTTTTCTTTTATTAACATAATATAGAACAATTCATGCATCTATTACCTCCCTAAGCCGTAGGAATGGCAACTGCCGCAATTCACTCCTATCCTCTCACTAGAAGGACACAGATGTTTCCAGCCATACTCAGCTTGCTCTCTGGTGATTAACTTTTACTAGCCGCTGTGTTTATTCTCTGGTGGGCAGAAATGGTTCAGTCTATAGATGAGCTCAAGCAAGCTAAAACAAGTAGGACAAGTTATTTATAACATACACTTTGCATGTACGAACAACCCTAAGATCTCCACAGATACCCGAATATATTCTCACAGTTTACATGTATATGACAATAGAAATAACAGTAAACAATCAATGTACCAGTACAATGTCTTTGAACAGTCATATTCATGGGTTGGTTTTATTTTATTAACATAATATAGAACAATTCATGCATCTATTACCTCCCTAAGCCGTAGGCAATGGAAACTGCCGCAATTCACTCCTATCCTCTCACTAGAAGGACACAGATGTTTCCAGTCATACTCATCTTGCTCTCTGGTGATTAACTTTTACTAGCCGCTGTGTATATCCTCTGGTGGGCAGAAATTATTCAGTCTATAGATGAGCTAAAACAAGCTAAAACAAGTAGGACAAGTTATTTATAACATACACTGACATGTCCTAACAATCCTAAGATCTGCACAGATACCCGAGTATAATCTCACATATTATATGGCAATAAATGGAGATGGCAGTAAATAATCACCGTAGCACCACAATACCTTTGAGCAGTCATTTTAAACTGGTTGGTTATACTTCACTAACATAATATAGAGCAGTTCATGCATCTATTACCTCCCCACGCCGTGGCATTGACAACCACCTCAATTCACTCCAATCCTCTCACTAGACGGACACAGTTGTTTCCAGTCATACTCAGCTCGCTCTCTGGTGACTGACGTTTTCTAGCAGCCTGTGTTTATTCTCTGGTGGGCAGAAATGGTTCAGTCTATAGATGAGCTCAAGCAAGCTAAAACAAGTAGGACAAGTTATTTATAACATACACTGTACATGTCTTAACAATCCTAATATCTGCACAGATACCCGAGTATAATCTCACATATTACATGGCAATAAATAGAGAGGGCAGTAAATAATCACTGCAGCACCACAACATCTTTAAGCAGTCATTTTAAACTGGTTGGTTTTATTTCACTAACCTAATATAGAGCAGTTCATGCATCTATTACCCCCCTACGCCGTAGCAATGACAACCACCTCAATTCACTCCTATCCTCTCACTAGAAGGACACAATTGTTTCCAGTCATACTCAGCTCGCTCTCTGGTGACTGACTTTTACTAGCAGCTGTGTTTATTCTCTGGTGGGCAGAAATGGTTCAGTCTATAGCTGAGCTCAAACAAGCTAAAACAGGTAGGACAGGCTATTTATAATTTACACTGTACTTGTACCAACCATCATAAGGTCTGCACAGATAACCGAATATAACCTCACATTTTGTATGACAATAGAGATGGCAGTAAATAATCACTGAGTAGCACTACAATATCTTTGAGCAGTCATTGTAAACTGGTTAGTTTTATTTCACTAACATAATATAGAGCAGTTCATGCATCTATTACCTCCATACACCGTAGCAATGACAACCACCTCAATTCACTCCTATCCTCTCACTAGAAGGACACATTTTGTTCCAGTCATACTCAGCTCGCTCTCTGGTGACTGACTTTTACTAGCAGCTGTGTTTATTCTCTGGTGGGCAGAAATAGTTCAGTCTATAGATGAGCTCAAGCAAGCTAAAACAAGTAGGACAAGTTATTTATCACATACACTGTACATGTCCTAACAACCCTAAGATCTGCACAGATACCCGAGTATAATCTCACATATTATATGGCAATAAATAGAGATGGCAGTAAATAATCACTGTAGCACCACAACATCTTTGAGCTCTCATTTTAAACTGGTTGGTTTTATTTCACTAACATAATATAGAGCAGTTCATGCATCTATTACCTCCCTACGCCGTAAGAATGACAACCACCTCCATCCACTCCTATCCTCTCACTAGAAGGACACAGATGTTTGCAGTCATACTCATTTGCTCCCTGGCGATTAACTTTTACAAGCAGCTGTGTTTATCCTCTGGTGGGCAGAAATCATTTAGTCTATAGATGAGCTCAAGCAAGCTAAAACAGGTAGGACAGGTTATTTATAACATACACTTTGAATGTACAAACAACCCTAAGATCTCCACAGATACCCGAATATATTCTCACAGTTTACATGTATATGACAATAGAAATAACAGTAAACAATCAATGTACCACTACAATGTCTTTGAACAGTCATATTCATGGGTTGGTTTTCTTTTATTAACATAATATAGAACAATTCATGCATCTATTACCTCCCTAAGCCGTAGGAATGGCAACTGCCGCAATTCACTCCTATCCTCTCACTAGAAGGACACAGATGTTTCCAGCCATACTCAGCTTGCTCTCTGGTGATTAACTTTTACTAGCCGCTGTGTATATCCTCTGGTGGGCAGAAATGATTCAGTCTATAGATGAGCTCAAGCAAGCTAAAACAAGTAGGACAAGTTATTTATAACATACACTGTACATGTCCTAACAATCCCAAGATCTGCACAGATACCCGAGTATAATCTCACATATTATATAGCAATAGATAGAGATGGCAGTAAATAATCACAGTAGCACCACAATATCTTTGATCAGTCATTTTAAACTGGTTGGTTATTATTCACTAACATAATATAGAGCAGTTCACGCATCTATTACCTCCCTACGCCGTGGCATTGACAACCACCTCAATTCACTCCAATCCTCTCACTAGACGGACACAGTTGTTTCCAGTCATACTCAGCTCGCTCTCTGATGACTGACGTTTTCTAGCATCTGTGTTTATTCTCTGGTGGGCAGAAATGGTTCAGTCTATAGATGAGCTCAAGCAAGCTAAAACAAGTAGGACAAGTTATTTATAACATACACTGTACATGTCTTAACAATCCTAATATCTGCACAGATACCCGAGTATAATCTCACATATTATATGGCAATAAATAGAGATGGCAGTAAATAATCACTGTAGCACCACAACATCTTTGAGCAGTCATTTTAAACTGGTTGGTTTTATTTCACTAACATAATATAGAGCAGTTCATGCATCTATTACCTCCCTACGCCGTAAGAATGACAACCACCTCCATCCACTCCTATCCTCTCACTAGAAGGACACAGATGTTTGCAGTCATACTCATTTGCTCCCTGGCGATTAACTTTTACAAGCAGCTGTGTTTATCCTCTGGTGGGCAGAAATCATTTAGTCTATAGATGAACTCAAGCAAGCTAAAACAGGTAGGACAGGTTATTTATAACATACACTTTGAATGTACAAACAACCCTAAGATCTCCACAGATACCCGAATATATTCTCACAGTTTACATGTATATGACAATAGAAATAACAGTAAACAATCAATGTACCACTACAATGTCTTTGAACAGTCATATTCATGGGTTGGTTTTCTTTTATTAACATAATATAGAACAATTCATGCATCTATTACCTCCCTAAGCCGTAGGAATGGCAACTGCCGCAATTCACTCCTATCCTCTCACTAGAAGGACACAGATGTTTCCAGCCATACTCAGCTTGCTCTCTGGTGATTAACTTTTACTAGCCGCTGTGTATATCCTCTGGTGGGCAGAAATGATTCAGTCTATAGATGAGCTCAAGCAAGCTAAAACAAGTAGGACAAGTTATTTATAACATACACTGTACATGTCCTAACAATCCCAAGATCTGCACAGATACCCGAGTATAATCTCACATATTATATAGCAATAGATAGAGATGGCAGTAAATAATCACAGTAGCACCACAATATCTTTGATCAGTCATTTTAAACTGGTTGGTTATTATTCACTAACATAATATAGAGCAGTTCGCGCATCTATTACCTCCCTACGCCGTGGCATTGACAACCACCTCAATTCACTCCAATCCTCTCACTAGACGGACACAGTTGTTTCCAGTCATACTCAGCTCGCTCTCTGATGACTGACGTTTTCTAGCATCTGTGTTTATTCTCTGGTGGGCAGAAATGGTTCAGTCTATAGATGAGCTCAAGCAAGCTAAAACAAGTAGGACAAGTTATTTATAACATACACTGTACATGTCTTAACAATCCTAATATCTGCACAGATACCCGAGTATAATCTCACATATTATATGGCAATAAATAGAGATGGCAGTAAATAATCACTGTAGCACCACAACATCTTTGAGCAGTCATTTTAAACTGGTTGGTTTTATTTCACTAACCTAATATAGAGCAGTTCATGCACCTATTACCCCCTACGCCGCAGCAATGACAACCACCTCAATTCACTCCTATCCTCTCACTAGAAGGACACAATTGTTTCCAGTCATACTCAGCTCGCTCTCTGGTGACTGACTTTTACTAGCAGCTGTGTTTATTCTCTGGTGGGCAGAAATGGTTCAGTCTATAGATGAGCTCAAGCAAGCTAAAACAAGTAGGACAAGTTATTTTTAACATACACTTTGCATGTACGAACAACCCTAAGATCTCCACAGATACCCGAATATATTCTCACAGTTTACATGTATATGACAATAGAAATAACAGTAAACAATCAATGTACCACTACAATGTCTTTGAACAGTCATATTCATGGGTTGGTTTTCTTTTATTAACATAATATAGAACAATTCATGCATCTATTACCTCCCTAAGCCGTAGGAATGGCAACTGCCGCAATTCACTCCTATCCTCTCACTAGAAGGACACAGATGTTTCCAGCCATACTCAGCTTGCTCTCTGGTGATTAACTTTTACTAGCCGCTGTGTATATCCTCTGGTGGGCAGAAATGATTCAGTCTATAGATGAGCTCAAGCAAGCTAAAACAAGTAGGACAAGTTATTTATAACATACACTGTACATGTCCTAACAATCCCAAGATCTGCACAGATACCCGAGTATAATCTCACATATTATATAGCAATAGATAGAGATGGCAGTAAATAATCACAGTAGCACCACAATATCTTTGATCAGTCATTTTAAACTGGTTGGTTGTTATTCACTAACATAATATAGAGCAGTTCACGCATCTATTACCTCCCTACGCCGTGGCATTGACAACCACCTCAATTCACTTCAATCCTCTCACTAGACGGACACAGTTGTTTCCAGTCATACTCAGCTCGCTCTCTGGTGACTGACGTTTTCTAGCATCTGTGTTTATTCTCTGGTGGGCAGAAATGGTTCAGTCTATAGATGAGCTCAAGCAAGCTAAAACAAGTAGGACAAGTTATTTATAACATACACTTTGCATGTACGAACAACCCTAAGATCTCCACAGATACCCGAATATATTCTCACAGTTTACATGTATATGACAATAGAAATAACAGTAAACAATCAATGTACCAGTACAATGTCTTTGAACAGTCATATGCATGGGTTGGTTTTATTTTATTAACATAATACAGAACAATTCATGCATCTATTACCTCCCTAAGCCGTAGGCAATGGAAACTGCCGCAATTCACTCCTATCCTCTCACTAGAAGGACACAGATGTTTCCAGTCATACTCATCTTGCTCTCTGGTGATTAACTTTTACTAGCCGCTGTGTATATCCTCTGGTGGGCAGAAATTATTCAGTCTATAGATGAGCTCAAACAAGGTAAAACAAGTAGGACAAGTTATTTATAACATACACTGTACATGTCCTAACAATCCTAAGATCTGCACAGATACCCGAGTATAATCTCACATATTATATGGCAATAAATGGAGATGGCAGTAAATAATCACCGTAGCACCACAATATCTTTGAGCAGTCATTTTAAACTGGTTGGTTATACTTCACTAACATAATATAGAGCAGTTCACGCATCTATTACCTCCCTACGCCGTGGCATTGACAACCACCTCAATTCACTCCAATCCTCTCACTAGACGGACACAGTTGTTTCCAGTCATACTCAGCTCGCTCTCTGGTGACTGACGTTTTCTAGCATCTGTGTTTATTCTCTGGTGGGCAGAAATGGTGCAGTCTATAGATGAGCTCAAGCAAGCTAAAACAAGTAGGACAAGTTATTTATAACATACACTGTACATGTCTTAACAATCCTAATATCTGCACAGATACCCGAGTATAATCTCACATATTATATGGCAATAAATAGAGAAGGCAGTAAATAATCACTGTAGCACCACAACATCTCTGAGCAGTCATTTTAAACTGGTTGGTTTTATTTCACTAACCTAATATAGAGCAGTTCATGCATCTATTACCCCCTACGCCGTAGCAATGACAACCACCTCAATTCACTCCTATCCTCTCACTAGAAGGACACAATTGTTTCCAGTCATACTCAGCTCGCTCTCTGGTGACTGACTTTTACTAGCAGCTGTGTTTATTCTCTGGTGGGCAGAAATGGTTCAGTCTATAGATGAGCTCAAGCAAGCTAAAACAAGTAGGACAAGTTATTTTTAACATACACTTTGCATGTACGAACAACCCTAAGATCTCCACAGATACCCGAATATATTCTCACAGTTTACATGTATATGACAATAGAAATAACAGTAAACAATCAATATACCACTACAATGTCTTTGAACAATCATATTCATGGGTTGGTTTTATTTTATTAACATAATATAAAACAATTCATGCATCTATTACCTCCCTAAGCCGTCGGAATAGCAAATGCCGCAATTCACTCCTATCCTCTCACTAGAAGGACACAGATGTTTCCAGCCATACTCAGCTTGCTCTCTGGTGATTAACTTTTACTAGCCGCTGTGTATATCCTCTGATGGGCAGAAATGATTCAGTCTATAGATGAGCTCAAACAAGCTAAGACAAGTAGGACAAGTTATTTATAACATACACTGTACATGTCCTAACAATCCTAAGATCTGCACAGATACCCGAGTATAATCTCACATACTAAATGGCAATAAATAGAGATGGTAGTAAATAATCACTGTAGCACCACAATATCTTTGAGCAGTCATTTTAAACTGTTTGGTTTTATTTTACTAACATAATATAGAGCAGTTCATGCACCTATCACCTCCCTACGCCGTAGGAATGACAACCACCTCCATCCACTCCTATCCTCTCACTAGAAGGACACAGATGTTTGCAGTCATACTCAGTTGGTCCCTGTCGATTGACTTTTACTACCAGCTGTGTCTATCCACTGGTGGGGAGAAATGATTCAGTCTATAGCTGAGCTCAAAGAAGCTAAAACAGGTAGGACAGGCAATTTATAATTTACACTGTACTTGTACCAACCATCATAAGGTCTGCACAGATAACCGAATATAATCTCACATTTTGTATGACAATAGAGATGGCAGTAAATAATCACTGAGTAGCACTACAATATCTTTGAGCAGTCATTTTAAACTGGTTGGTTTTATTTCACTAACATTATAGAGCAGTTCATGCATCTATTACCTCCATACACCGTAGCAACGACAAACACCTCAATTCACTCCTATCCTCTCACTAGAAGGACACATTTAGTTCCAGTCATACTCAGCTCGCTCTCTGGTGATTAACTTTTACTAGCCGCTGTGTATATCCTCTGGTGGGCAGAAATTATTCAGTCTATAGATGAGCTCAAACAAGCTAAAACAAGCAGGACAAGTTATTTATAACATACACTGACATGTCCTAACAATCCTAAGATCTGCACAGATACCCGAGTATAATCTCACATATTATATGGCAATAAATAGAGATGGCAGTAAATAATCACTGTAGCACCACAACATCTTTGAGCAGTCATTTTAAACTGGTTGGTTTTATTTCACTAACCTAATATAGAGCAGTTCATGCATCTATTACCCCCTACGCCGTAGCAATGACAACCACCTCAATTCACTCCTATCCTCTCACTAGAAGGACACAGTTGTTTCCAGTCATACTCAGCTCGCTCTCTGGTGACTGACTTTTACTAGCAGCTGTGTTTATTCTCTGGTGGGCAGAAATGGTTCAGTCTATAGATGGAACTCAAGCAAGCGAAAAACAAGTAGGACAAGTTATTTATAACATACACTTTGCATGTACGAACAACCCTAAGATCTCCACAGATACCTGAATATATTCTCACAGTTTACATGTATATGACAATAGAAATAACAGTAAACAATCAATGTACCACTACAATGTCTATGAACAGTCATATTCATGGGTTGGTTTTCTTTTATTAACATAATACAGAACAATTCATGCATCTATTACCTATTAGGGATCCCTAAGCCGTAGGCAATGGAAACTGCCGCAATTCACTCCTATCCTCTCACTAGAAGGACACAGATGTTTCCAGCCATACTCAGCTTGCTCTCTGGTGATTAACTTTTACTAGCCGCTGTGTATATCCTCTGGTGAGCAGAAATGATTCAGTCTATAGATGAGCTCAAACAAGCTAAGACAAGTAGGACAAGTTATTTATCACATACACTGTACATGTCCTAACAACCCTAAGATCTGCACAGATACCCGAGTATAATCTCACATATTATATAGCAATAGATAGAGATGGCAGTAAATAATCACTGTAGCACCACAACATCTTTGAGCAGTCATTTTAAACTGGTTGGTTTTATTTCACTAACATAATATAGAGCAGTTCATGCATCGATTACCTCCCTACGCCGTAGGAATGACAACCACCTCCATCCACTCCTATCCTCTCACTAGAAGGACACAGATGTTTGCAGTCATACTCATTTGCTCCCTGGCGATTAACTTTTACAAGCAGCTGTGTTTATCCTCTGGTGGGCAGAAATCATTTAGTCTATAGATGAGCTCAAGCAAGCTAAAACAGGTAGGACAGGTTATTTATAACATACACTTTGAATGTACAAACAACCCTAAGATCTCCACAGATACCCGAGTATAATCTCACATATTATATAGCAATAGATAGAGATGGCAGTAAATAATCACTGTAGCACCACAATATCTTTGATCAGTCATTTTAAACTGGTTGGTTATTATTCACTAACATAATATAGAGCAGTTCACGCATCTATTACCTCCCTACGCCGTGGCATTGACAACCACCTCAATTCACTCCAATCCTCTCACTAGACGGACACAGTTGTTTCCAGTCATACTCAGCTCGCTCTCTGGTGACTGACGTTTTCTAGCATCTGGGTTTATTCTCTGGTGGGCAGAAATGGTTCAGTCTATAGATGAGCTCAAGCAAGCTAAAACAAGTAGGACAAGTTATTTATAACATACACTGTACATGTCCTAACAATCCTAAGATCTGCACAGATACCCGAGTATAATCTCACATATTATATGGCAATAAATAGAGATGGCAGTAAATAATCACTGTAGCACCACAACACCTTTGAGCAGTCATTTTAAACTGGTTGGTTTCATTTCACTAACCTAATATAGAGCAGTTCATGCATCTATTACCCCCCTACGCCGTAGCAATGACAACCACCTCAATTCACTCCTATCCTCTCACTAGAAGGACACAGTTGTTTCCAGTCATACTCAGCTCGCTCTCTGGTGACTGACTTTTACTAGCAGCTGTGTTTATTCTCTGGTGGGCAGAAATGGTTCAGTCTATAGATGAGCTCAAGCAAGCTAAAACAAGTAGGACAAGTTATTTATAACATACACTTTGCATGTACGAACAACCCTAAGATCTCCACAGATACCCGAATATATTCTCACAGTTTACATGTATATGACAATAGAAATAACAGTAAACAATCAATGTACCAGTACAATGTCTTTGAACAGTCATATTCATGGGTTGGTTTTATTTTATTAACATAATATAGAACAATTCATGCATCTATTACCTCCCTAAGCCGTAGGCTATGGAAACTGCCGCAATTCACTCCTATCCTCTCACTAGAAGGACACAGATGTTTCCAGTCATACTCATCTTGCTCTCTGCTGATCAACTTTTACTAGCCGCTGTGTATATCCTCTGGTGGGCAGAAATTATTCAGTCTATAGATGAGCTCAAACAAGCTAAAACAAGTAGGACAAGTTATTTATAACATACACTGTACATGTCCTAACAATCCTAAGATCTGCACAGATACCCGAGTATAATCTCACATATTATATGGCAATAAATGGAGATGGCAGTAAATAATCACCGTAGCACCACAATATCTTTGAGCAGTCATTTTAAACTGGTTGGTTATACTTCACTAACATAATATAGAGCAGTTCATGCATCTATTACCTCCCCACGCCGTGGCATTGACAACCACCTCAATTCACTCCAATCCTCTCACTAGACGGACACAGTTGTTTCCAGTCATACTCAGCTCGCTCTCTGGTGACTGACGTTTTCTAGCAGCTGTGTTTATTCTCTGGTGGGCAGAAATTATTCAGTCTATAGATGAGCTCAAGCAAGCTAAACAAGTAGGACAAGTTATTTATAACATACACTGTACATGTCTTAACAATCCTAATATCTGCACAGATACCCGAGTATAATCTCACATATTATATGGCAATAAATAGAGATGGCAGTAAATAATCACTGTAGCACCACAACATATTTGAGCAGTCATTTTAAACTGGTTGGTTTTATTTCACTAACCTAATATAGAGCAGTTCATGCATCTATTACCCCCCTACGCCGTAGCAATGACAACCACCTCAATTCACTCCTATCCTCTCACTAGAAGGACACAGTTGTTTCCAGTCATACTCAGCTCGGTCTCTGGTGACTGACTTTTACTAGCAGCTGTGTTTATTCTCTGGTGGGCAGAAATGGTTCAGTCTATAGATGAGCTCAAGCAAGCTAAAACAAGTAGGACAAGTTATTTATAACATACACTGTACATGTCCTAACAATCCTAAGATCTACACAGATACCCGAGTATAATCTCACATATTATATGGCAATAAATGGAGATGGCAGTAAATAATCACCGTAGCACCACAATATCTTTGAGCAGTCATTTTAAACTGGTTGGTTATACTTCACTAACATAATATAGAGCAGTTCATGCATCTATTACCTCCCCACGCCGTGGCATTGACAACCACCTCAATTCACTCCAATCCTCTCACTAGACGGACACAGTTGTTTCCAGTCATACTCAGCTCGCTCTCTGGTGACTGACGTTTTCTAGCAGCTGTGTTTATTCTCTGGTGGGCAGAAATGGTTCAGTCTATAGATGAGCTCAAGCAAGCTAAACAAGTAGGACAAGTTATTTATAACATACACTGTACATGTCTTAACAATCCTAATATCTGCACAGATACCCGAGTACAATCTCACATATTATATGGCAATAAATAGAGATGGCAGTAAATAATCACTGTAGTACCACAACATATTTGAGCAGTCATTTTAAACTGGTTGGTTTTATTTCACTAACCTAATATAGACCAGTTCATGCATCTATTACCCCCCTACGCCGTAGCAATGACAACCACCTCAATTCACTCCTATCCTCTCACTAGAAGGACACAGTTGTTTCCAGTCATACTCAGCTCGGTCTCTGGTGACTGACTTTTACTAGCAGCTGTGTTTATTCTCTGGTGGGCAGAAATGGTTCAGTCTATAGATGAGCTCAAGCAAGCTAAAACAAGTAGGACAAGTTATTTATAACATACACTTTGCATGTACGAACAACCCTAAGATCTCCACAGATACCCGAATATATTCTCACAGTTTACATGTATATGACAATAGAAATAACAGTAAACAATCAATGTACCACTACAATGTCTTTGAACAGTCATATTCATGGGTTGGTTTTATTTTATTAACAATATATAGAACAATTCATGCATCTATTACCTCCCTAAGCCGTAGCAATGACAACCACCTCAATTCACTCCTATCCTCTCACTAGAAGGACACAGTTGTTTCCAGTCATACTCGGCTTGCTCTCTGGTGATTAACTTTTATTAGCCGCTGTGTATATCCTCTGGTGGGCAGAAATTATTCAGTCTATAGATGAGCTCAAACAAGCTAAAACAAGTAGGACAAGTTATTTATAACATACACTGTACATGTCCAAACAATCCTAGGATCTGCACAGATACCCGAGTATAATCTCACATATTATATGGCAATAAATAGAGATGGCAGTAAATAATCACCGTAGCACCACAATATCTTTGAGCAGTCATTTTAAATTGGTTGGGTATATTTCACTAACATAATATAGAGCAGTTTATGCATCTATTACCTCCCTACGCCGTGGCATTGACAACCACCTCAATTCACTCCAATCCTGTCACTAGACGGACACAGTTGTTTCCAGTCATACTCAGTTCGTTCTCTGGTGACTGACGTTTTCTAGCAGCTGTGTTTATTCTCTGGTGGGGAGAAATGGTTCAGTCTATAGATGAGCTCAAGCAAGCGAAAAACAAGTAGGACAAGTTATTTATAACATACACTTTGCATGTACGAACAACCCTAAGATCTCCACAGATACCTGAATATATTCTCACAGTTTACATGTATATGACAATAGAAATAACAGTAAACAATCAATGTACCACTACAATGTCTTTGAACAGTCATATTCATGGGTTGGTTTTCTTTTATTAACATAATACAGAACAATTCATGCATCTATTACCTATTAGGGATCCCTAAGCCGTAGGCAATGGAAACTGCCGCAATTCACTCCTATCCTCTCACTAGAAGGACACAGATGTTTCCAGCCATACTCAGCTTGCTCTCTGATGATTAACTTTTACTAGCCGCTGTGTATATCCTCTGGTGAGCAGAAATGATTCAGTCTATAGATGAGCTCAAACAAGCTAAGACAAGTAGGACAAGTTATTTATAACATACACTGTACATGTCCTAACAATCCTAAGATCTGCACAGATACCCGAGTATAATCTCACATACTAAATGGCAATAAATAGAGATGGTAGTAAATAATCACTGTAGCACCACAATATCTTTGAGCAGTCATTTTAAACTGTTTGGTTTTATTTTACTAACATAATATAGAGCAGTTCATGCACCTATCACCTCCCTACGCCGTAGGAATGACAACCACCTCCATCCACTCCTATCCTCTCACTAGAAGGACACAGATGTTTGCAGTCATACTCAGTTGGTCCCTGTCGATTAACTTTTACTACCAGCTGTGTCTACCCACTGGTGGGGAGAAATGATTCAGTCTATAGCTGAGCTCAAACAAGCTAAAACAGGTAGGACAGGCTATTTATAATTTACACTGTACTTGTACCAACCATCATAAGGTCTGCACAGATAACCGAATATAATCTCACATTTTGTATGACAATAGAGATGGCAGTAAATAATCACTGAGTAGCACTACAATATCTTTGAGCAGTCATTTTAAACTGGTTGGTTTTATTTCACTAACATAATATAGAGCAGTTCATGCATCTATTACCTCCATACACCGTAGCAATGACAACCACCTCAATTCACTCCTATCCTCTCACTAGAAGGACACATTTAGTTCCAGTCATACTCAGCTCGCTCTCTGGTGACTGACTTTTACTAGCAGCTGTGTTTATTCTCTGGTGGGCAGAAATAGTTCAGTCTATAGATGAGCTCAAACAAGCTAAAACAAGTAGGACAAGTTATTTATCACATACACTGTACATGTCCTAACAACCCTAAGATCTGCACAGATACCCGAGTATAATCTCACATATTATATGGCAATAAATAGAGATGGCAGTAAATAATCACTGTAGCACCACAACATCTTTGAGCAGTCATTTTAAACTGGTTGGTTTTATTTCACTAACATAATATAGAGCAGTTCGTGCATCGATTACCTCCCTACGCCGTAGGAATGACAACCACCTCCATCCACTCCTATCCTCTCACTAGAAGGACACAGATGTTTGCAGTCATACTCATTTGCTCCCTGGCGATTAACTTTTACAAGCAGCTGTGTTTATCCTCTGGTGGGCAGAAATCATTTAGTCTATAGATGAGCTCAAGCAAGCTAAAACAAGTAGGACAAGTTATTTATAACATACACTTTGCATGTACGAACAACTCTAAGATCTCCACAGATACCCGAATATATTCTCACAGTTTACATGTATATGACAATAGAAATAACAGTAAACAATCAATGTACCACTACAATGTCTTTGAACAGTCATATTCATGGGTTGGTTTTATTTTATTAACAATATATAGAACAATTCATGCATCTATTACCTCCCTAAGCCGTAGCAATGACAACCACCTCAATTCACTCCTATCCTCTCACTAGAAGGACACAGTTGTTTCCAGTCATACTCGGCTTGCTCTCTGGTGATTAACTTTTATTAGCCGCTGTGTATATCCTCTGGTGGGCAGAAATTATTCAGTCTATAGATGAGCTCAAACAAGCTAAAACAAGTAGGACAAGTTATTTATAACATACACTGTACATGTCCAAACAATCCTAGGATCTGCACAGATACCCGAGTATAATCTCACATATTATATGGCAATAAATAGAGATGGCAGTAAATAATCACCGTAGCACCACAATATCTTTGAGCAGTCATTTTAAATTGGTTGGGTATATTTCACTAACATAATATAGAGCAGTTTATGCATCTATTACCTCCCTACGCCGTGGCATTGACAACCACCTCAATTCACTCCAATCCTGTCACTAGACGGACACAGTTGTTTCCAGTCATACTCAGTTCGTTCTCTGGTGACTGACGTTTTCTAGCAGCTGTGTTTATTCTCTGGTGGGGAGAAATGGTTCAGTCTATAGATGAGCTCAAGCAAGCGAAAAACAAGTAGGACAAGTTATTTATAACATACACTTTGCATGTACGAACAACCCTAAGATCTCCACAGATACCTGAATATATTCTCACAGTTTACATGTATATGACAATAGAAATAACAGTAAACAATCAATGTACCACTACAATGTCTTTGAACAGTCATATTCATGGGTTGGTTTTCTTTTATTAACATAATACAGAACAATTCATGCATCTATTACCTATTAGGGATCCCTAAGCCGTAGGCAATGGAAACTGCCGCAATTCACTCCTATCCTCTCACTAGAAGGACACAGATGTTTCCAGCCATACTCAGCTTGCTCTCTGGTGATTAACTTTTACTAGCCGCTGTGTATATCCTCTGGTGAGCAGAAATGATTCAGTCTATAGATGAGCTCAAACAAGCTAAGACAAGTAGGACAAGTTATTTATAACATACACTGTACATGTCCTAACAATCCTAAGATCTGCACAGATACCCGAGTATAATCTCACATACTAAATGGCAATAAATAGAGATGGTAGTAAATAATCACTGTAGCACCACAATATCTTTGAGCAGTCATTTTAAACTGTTTGGTTTTATTTTACTAACATAATATAGAGCAGTTCATGCACCTATCACCTCCCTACGCCGTAGGAATGACAACCACCTCCATCCACTCCTATCCTCTCACTAGAAGGACACAGATGTTTGCAGTCATACTCAGTTGGTCCCTGTCGATTAACTTTTACTACCAGCTGTGTCTATCCACTGGTGGGGAGAAATGATTCAGTCTATAGCTGAGCTCAAACAAGCTAAAACAGGTAGGACAGGCTATTTATAATTTACACTGTACTTGTACCAACCATCATAAGGTCTGCACAGATAACCGAATATAATCTCACATTTTGTATGACAATAGAGATGGCAGTAAATAATCACTGAGTAGCACTACAATATCTTTGAGCAGTCATTTTAAACTGGCTGGTTTTATTTCACTAACATAATATAGAGCAGTTCATGCATCTATTACCTCCATACACCGTAGCAATGACAACCACCTCAATTCACTCCTATCCTCTCACTAGAAGGACACATTTAGTTCCAGTCATACTCAGCTCGCTCTCTGGTGACTGACTTTTACTAGCAGCTGTGTTTATTCTCTGGTGGGCAGAAATAGTTCAGTCTATAGATGAGCTCAAACAAGCTAAAACAAGTAGGACAAGTTATTTATCACATACACTGTACATGTCCTAACAACCCTAAGATCTGCACAGATACCCGAGTATAATCTCACATATTATATGGCAATAAATAGAGATGGCAGTAAATAATCACTGTAGCACCACAACATCTTTGAGCAATCATTTTAAACTGGTTGGTTTTATTTCACTAACATAATATAGAGCAGTTCATGCATCGATTACCTCCCTACGCCGTAGGAATGACAACCACCTCCATCCACTCCTATCCTCTCACTAGAAGGACACAGATGTTTGCAGTCATACTCATTTGCTCCCTGGCGATTAACTTTTACAAGCAGCTGTGTTTATCCTCTGGTGGGCAGAAATCATTTAGTCTATAGATGAGCTCAAGCAAGCTAAAACAAGTAGGACAAGTTATTTATAACATACACTTTGCATGTACGAACAACTCTAAGATCTCCACAGATACCCGAATATATTCTCACAGTTTACATGTATATGACAATAGAAATAACAGTAAACAATCAATGTACCAGTACAATGTCTTTGAACAGTCATATTCATGGGTTGGTTTTATTTTATTAACAATATATAGAACAATTCATGCATCTATTACCTCCCTAAGCCGTAGCAATGACAACCACCTCAATTCACTCCTATCCTCTCACTAGAAGGACACAGTTGTTTCCAGTCATACTCGGCTTGCTCTCTGGTGATTAACTTTTATTAGCCGCTGTGTATATCCTCTGGTGGGCAGAAATTATTCAGTCTATAGATGAGCTCAAACAAGCTAAAACAAGTAGGACAAGTTATTTATAACATACACTGTACATGTCCAAACAATCCTAGGATCTGCACAGATACCCGAGTATAATCTCACATATTATATGGCAATAAATAGAGATGGCAGTAAATAATCACCGTAGCACCACAATATCTTTGAGCAGTCATTTTAAATTGGTTGGGTATATTTCACTAACATAATATAGAGCAGTTTATGCATCTATTACCTCCCTACGCCGTGGCATTGACAACCACCTCAATTCACTCCAATCCTGTCACTAGACGGACACAGTTGTTTCCAGTCATACTCAGTTCGTTCTCTGGTGACTGACGTTTTCTAGCAGCTGTGTTTATTCTCTGGTGGGGAGAAATGGTTCAGTCTATAGATGAGCTCAAGCAAGCGAAAAACAAGTAGGACAAGTTATTTATAACATACACTTTGCATGTACGAACAACCCTAAGATCTCCACAGATACCTGAATATATTCTCACAGTTTACATGTATATGACAATAGAAATAACAGTAAACAATCAATGTACCACTACAATGTCTTTGAACAGTCATATTCATGGGTTGGTTTTCTTTTATTAACATAATACAGAACAATTCATGCATCTATTACCTATTAGGGATCCCTAAGCCGTAGGCAATGGAAACTGCCGCAATTCACTCCTATCCTCTCACTAGAAGGACACAGATGTTTCCAGCCATACTCAGCTTGCTCTCTGGTGATTAACTTTTACTAGCCGCTGTGTATATCCTCTGGTGAGCAGAAATGATTCAGTCTATAGATGAGCTCAAACAAGCTAAGACAAGTAGGACAAGTTATTTATAACATACACTGTACATGTCCTAACAATCCTAAGATCTGCACAGATACCCGAGTATAATCTCACATACTAAATGGCAATAAATAGAGATGGTAGTAAATAATCACTGTAGCACCACAATATCTTTGAGCAGTCATTTTAAACTGTTTGGTTTTATTTTACTAACATAATATAGAGCAGTTCATGCACCTATCACCTCCCTACGCCGTAGGAATGACAACCACCTCCATCCACTCCTATCCTCTCACTAGAAGGACACAGATGTTTGCAGTCATACTCAGTTGGTCCCTGTCGATTAACTTTTACTACCAGCTGTGTCTATCCACTGGTGGGGAGAAATGATTCAGTCTATAGCTGAGCTCAAACAAGCTAAAACAGGTAGGACAGGCTATTTATAATTTACACTGTACTTGTACCAACCATCATAAGGTCTGCACAGATAACCGAATATAATCTCACATTTTGTATGACAATAGAGATGGCAGTAAATAATCACTGAGTAGCACTACAATATCTTTGAGCAGTCATTTTAAACTGGCTGGTTTTATTTCACTAACATAATATAGAGCAGTTCATGCATCTATTACCTCCATACACCGTAGCAATGACAACCACCTCAATTCACTCCTATCCTCTCACTAGAAGGACACATTTAGTTCCAGTCATACTCAGCTCGCTCTCTGGTGACTGACTTTTACTAGCAGCTGTGTTTATTCTCTGGTGGGCAGAAATAGTTCAGTCTATAGATGAGCTCAAACAAGCTAAAACAAGTAGGACAAGTTATTTATCACATACACTGTACATGTCCTAACAACCCTAAGATCTGCACAGATACCCGAGTATAATCTCACATATTATATGGCAATAAATAGAGATGGCAGTAAATAATCACTGTAGCACCACAACATCTTTGAGCAGTCATTTTAAACTGGTTGGTTTTATTTCACTAACATAATATAGAGCAGTTCATGCATCGATTACCTCCCTACGCCGTAGGAATGACAACCACCTCCATCCACTCCTATCCTCTCACTAGAAGGACACAGATGTTTGCAGTCATACTCATTTGCTCCCTGGCGATTAACTTTTACAAGCAGCTGTGTTTATCCTCTGGTGGGCAGAAATCATTTAGTCTATAGATGAGCTCAAGCAAGCTAAAACAAGTAGGACAAGTTATTTATAACATACACTTTGCATGTACGAACAACTCTAAGATCTCCACAGATACCCGAATATATTCTCACAGTTTACATGTATATGACAATAGAAATAACAGTAAACAATCAATGTACCAGTACAATGTCTTTGAACAGTCATATTCATGGGTTGGTTTTATTTTATTAACATAATATAGAACAATTCATGCATCTATTACCTCCCCACGCCGTGGCATTGACAACCACCTCAATTCACTCCAATCCTCTCACTAGATGGACACAGTTGTTTCCAGTCATACTCAGCTCGCTCTCTGGTGACTGACGTTTTCTAGCAGCTGTGTCTATTCTCTGGTGGGCAGAAATGGTTCAGTCTATAGATGAGCTCAAGCAAGCTAAACAAGTAGGACAAGTTATTTATAACATACACTGTACATGTCTTAACAATCCTAATATCTGCACAGATACCCGAGTATAATCTCACATATTATAAGGCAATAAATAGAGATGGCAGTAAATAATCACTGTAGCACCACAACATATTTGAGCAGTCATTTTAAACTGGTTGGTTTTATTTCACTAACCTAATATAGAGCCGTTCATGCATCTATTACCCCCCTACGCCGTAGCAATGACAACCACCTCAATTCACTCCTATCCTCTCACTAGAAGGACACAGTTGTTTCCAGTCATACTCAGCTCGGTCTCTGGTGACTGACTTTTACTAGCAGCTGTGTTTATTCTCTGGTGGGCAGAAATGGTTCAGTCTATAGATGAGCTCAAGCAAGCTAAAACAAGTAGGACAAGTTATTTATAACATACACTGTACATGTCCTAACAATCCTAAGATCTACACAGATACCCGAGTATAAACTCACATATTATATGGCAATAAATGGAGATGGCAGTAAATAATCACCGTAGCACCACAATATCTTTGAGCAGTCATTTTAAACTGGTTGGTTATACTTCACTAACATAATATAGAGCAGTTCATGCATCTATTACCTCCCCACGCCGTGGCATTGACAACCACCTCAATTCACTCCAATCCTCTCACTAGACGGACACAGTTGTTTCCAGTCATACTCAGCTCGCTCTCTGGTGACTGACGTTTTCTAGCAGCTGTGTTTATTCTCTGGTGGGCAGAAATGGTTCAGTCTATAGATGAGCTCAAGCAAGCTAAACAAGTAGGACAAGTTATTTATAACATACACTGTACATGTCTTAACAATCCTAATATCTGCACAGATACCCGAGTATAATCTCACATATTATATGGCAATAAATAGAGATGGCAGTAAATAATCACTGTAGCACCACAACATATTTGAGCAGTCATTTTAAACTGGTTGGTTTTATTTCATTAACCTAATATAGACCAGTTCATGCATCTATTACCCCCCTACGCCGTAGCAATGACAACCACCTCAATTCACTCCTATCCTCTCACTAGAAGGACGCAGTTGTTTCCAGTCATACTCAGCTCGGTCTCTGGTGACTGACTTTTACTAGCAGCTGTGTTTATTCTCTGGTGGGCAGAAATGGTTCAGTCTATAGATGAGCTCAAGCAAGCTAAAACAAGTAGGACAAGTTATTTATAACATACACTTTGCATGTACGAACAACCCTAAGATCTCACAGATACCCGAATATATTCTCACAGTTTACATGTATATGACAATAGAAATAACAGTAAACAATCAATGTACCACTACAATGTCTTTGAACAATCATATTCATGGGTTGGTTTTATTTTATTAACATAATATAGAACAATTCATGCATCTATTACCTCCCTAAGCCGTCGGAATGGCAACTGCCGCAATTCACTCCTATCCTCTCACTAGAAGGACACAGATGTTTCCAGCCATACTCAGCTTGCTCTCTGGTGATTAACTTTTACTAGCCGCTGTGTATATCCTCTGGTGGGCAGAAATGATTTAGTCTATAGATGAGCTCAAACAAGCTAAGACAAGTAGGACAAGTTATTTATAACATACACTGTACATATCCTAACAATCCTAAGATCTGCACAGATACCCGAGTATAATCTCACATATTATATGGCAATACATAGAGATGGTAGTAAATAATCACTGTAGCACCACAATATCTTTGAGCAGTCATTTTAAACTGTTTGGTTTTATTTTACTAACATAATATAGAGCAGTTCATGCACTTATCACCTCCCTACGCCGTAGGAATGATAACCACCTCCATCCACTCCTATCCTCTCACTAGAAGGACACAGATGTTTGCAGTCATACTCAGTTGGTCCCTGTCGATTAACTTTTACTACCAGCTGTGTCTATCCACTGGTGGGGAGAAATGATTCAGTCTATAGCTGAGCTCAAACAAGCTAAAACAGGTAGGACAGGCTATTTATAATTTACACTGTACTTGTACCAACCATCATAAGGTCTGCACAGATAACCGAATATAATCTCACATTTTGTATGACAGTAGAGATGGCAGTAAATAATCACTGAGTAGCACTACAATATCTTTGAGCAGTCATTTTAAACTGGTTGGTTTTATTTCACTAACATAATATAGAGCAGTTCATGCATCTATTACCTCCATACACCGTAGCAATGACAACCACCTCAATTCACTCCTATCCTCTCACTAGAAGGACATATTTAGTTCCAGTCATACTCAGCTCGCTCTCTGGTGACTGACGTTTTCTAGCAGCTGTGTTTATTCTCTGGTGGGCAGAAATGGTTCAGTCTATAGATAAGCTCAAGGAAGCTAAAACAAGTAGGACAAGTTATTTATAACATACACTTTGCATGTACGAACAACCCTAAGAACTCCACAGATACCCGGATATATTCTCACAGTTTACATGTATATGACAATAGAAATAACAGTAAACAATCAATGTACCAGTACAATGTCTTTGAACAGTCATATTCATGGGTTGGTTTTATTTTATTAACATAATATAGAACAATTCATGCATCTATTACCTCCCTAAGCCGTAGGCAATGGAAACTGCCGCAATTCACTCCTATCCTCTCACTAGAAGGACACAGATGTTTCCAGTCATACTCATCTTGCTCTCTGGTGATTAACTTTTACTAGCCGCTGTGTATATCCTCTGGTGGGCAGAAATTTTTCAGTCTATAGATGAGCTCAAACAAGCTAAAACAAGTAGGACAAGTTATTTATAACATACACTGTACATGTCCTAACAATCCTAAGATCTGCACAGATACCCGAGTATAACCTCACATATTATATGGCAATAAATGGAGATGGCAGTAAATAATCACCGTAGCACCACAATATCTTTGAGCAGTCATTTTAAACTGGTTGGTTATACTTCACTAACATAATATAGAGCAGTTCATGCATCTATTACCTCCCCACGCCGTGGCATTGACAACCACCTCAATTCACTCCAATCCTCTCACTAGACGGACACAGTTGTTTCCAGTCATACTCAGCTCGCTCTCTGGTGACTGACGTTTTCTAGCAGCTGTGTTTATTCTCTGGTGGGCAGAAATGGTTCAGTCTATAGATGAGCTCAAGCAAGCTAAAACAAGTAGGACAAGTTATTTTTAACATACACTTTGCATGTACGAACAACCCTAAGATCTCCACAGATACCCGAATATATTCTCACAGTTTACATGTATATGACAATAGAAATAACAGTAAACAATCAATGTACCACTACAATGTCTTTGAACAATCATATTCATTAGTTGGTTTTATTTTATTAACATAATATAGAACAATTCATGCATCTATTACCTCCCTAAGCCGTCGGAATGGCAACTGCCGCAATTCACTCCTATCCTCTCACTAGAAGGACACAGATGTTTCCAGCCATACTCAGCTTGCTCTCTGGTGATTAACTTTTACTAGCCGCTGTGTATATCCTCTGGTGGGCAGAAATGATTCAGTATATAGATGAGCTCAAACAAGCTAAGACAAGTAGGACAAGTTATTTATAACATACACTGTACATATCCTAACAATCCTAAGATCTGCACAGATACCCGACTATAATCTCACATATTATATGGCAATAAATAGAGATGGTAGTAAATAATCACTGTAGCACCACAATATCTTTGAGCAGTCATTTTAAACTGTTTGGTTTTATTTTACTAACACAATATAGAGCAGTTCATGCACTTATCACTTCCCTACGCCGTAGGAATGACAACCACCTCCATCCACTCCTATCCTCTCACTAGAAGGACACAGATGTTTGCAGTCATACTCAGTTGGTCCCTGTCGATTAACTTTTACTACCAGCTGTGTCTATCCACTGGTGGGAGAAATGATTCAGTCTATAGCTGAGCTCAAACAAGCTAAAACAGGTAGGACAGGCTATTTATAATTTACACTGTACTTGTACCAACCATCATAAGGTCTGCACAGATAACCGAATATAATCTCATATTTTGTATGACAATAGAGATGGCAGTAAATAATCACTGAGTAGCACTACAATATCTTTGAGCAGTCATTTTAAACTGGTTGGTTTCATTTCACTAACATAATATAGAGCAGTTCATGCATCTATTACCTCCATACACCGTAGCAATGACAACCACCTCAATTCACTCCTATCCTCTCACTAGAAGGACATATTTAGTTCCAGTCATACTCAGCTCGCTCTCTGGTGACTGACTTTTACTAGCAGCTGTGTTTATTCTCTGGTGGGCAGAAATGGTTCAGTCTATAGATGAGCTCAAGCAAGCTAAAACAAGTAGGACAAGTTATTTTTAACATACACTTTGCATGTACGAACAACCCTAAGATCTCCACAGATACCCGAATATATTCTCACAGTTTACATGTATATGACAATAGAAATAACAGTAAACAATCAATGTACCACTACAATGTCTTTGAACAATCATATTCATGGGTTGGTTTTATTTTATTAACATAATATAGAACAATTCATGCATCTATCACCTCCCTAAGCCGTAGGAATGGCAACTGCCGCAATTCACTCCTATCCTCTCACTAGAAGGACACAGATGTTTCCAGCCATACTCAGCTTGCTCTCTGGTGATTAACTTTTACTAGCCGCTGTGTATATCCTCTGGTGGGCAGAAATGATTCAGTCTAGATGAGCTCAAGCAAGCTAAAACAAGTAGGACAAGTTATTTATAACATACACTGTACATGTCCTAACAATCCTAAGATCTGCACAGATACCCGAGTGTAATCTCACATATTATATGGCAATAAATAGAGATGGCAGTAAATAATCACTGTAGCACCACAACATCTTTGAGCAGTCATTTTAAACTGGTTGGTTTTATTTCACTAACATAATATAGAGCAGTTCATGCATCTATTACCTCCCAACGCCGTAGCAATGACACCCACCTCAATTCACTCCTATCCTCTCACTAGAAGGACACAGATGTTTCCAGTCATACTAAGCTCGCTCTCTGGTGACTGACTTTTACTAGCAGCTGTGTTTATTCTCTGGTGGGCAGAAATGGTTCAGCCTATAGATGACCTCAAGCAAGCTAAAACAAGTAGGACAAGTTATTTATAACATACACTGTACATGTCCTAACAATCATAAGATCTGCACAGATACCCGAGTATAATCTCACATATTCTGCTTCACTCATAGCTCCAAAAGCTAAACAATGAGATAGCTTTAGTGGATATGCAGGAAGCTGGTCACTTTGCTTTTGGACTGCAGGTGGCTGGGTCGCATGGCTTACTACCATAGATGGACACGTAAGTATAACTTTGTTTTGTAGGATATGGTGTACCAGCATTGATGCTTTGCATCCTGCTAACCATTGGAATCGCTTGCTTCGCAAGCCTGGGTCTTCCTGTACACCATCAAGGTATGCTGCTATGCACAATACCTATGACCCGACTGTTGCAGTAACACATTGCACATTGTGTTGCTAATGGGTGGCTTGATAATATGAACAAGCCCTGGGTCCCCATGCACAGCCCAAGAGTTATACATATAACTATATTGATAATGACCCGACTGTTGCCGTAGCACATTCATGTTGCTAATGGGTGGCTTGATAATATGAACAAGCCCTGGGTCCCCATGCACAGCCCAATAGTTATACATATAACTATATTGATAATGACCCGACTGTTGCCGTAGCACATTCATGTTGCTAATGGGTGGCTTGATAATATGAACAAGCCCTGGGTCCCCATGCACAGTCCAATAGTTATACATATAACTGTACTAATAATGACCCGACTGTAGCAGTAACACATTGCACATGGTGTTACTAGTGAGTGGCTTGATGATATTGATAACAAGCCTGGGTCCTCATGCACAGTCTAGTAGTTATACACATAACTACATTGATAATGACCCGACTGTTGTAGTAACACATTGGTGTTGCCTATCATGGATCCCATGGGTCCCCATGCACAGTCTAATACATGTAGTTGTGTATCCAACTGCATTGACAATAACCCGACTTTTGCAGTAACACATTTGTGTTGCTTACGGGTGGCTTGACATTGTATTGTAAACAAGCCTGGGTCCCCACAAACAGACCTTATAGTTATACATATACATGTAGCTATATTGATATAATGACCCTATTGTTGCAGTGACACATATTTTGTGTTACCTACGTGTATAATGGATGGCTTGATATTATGTTAACAAGCCTGGGTCCCCATCTACAGTCTAATAGTTATGTACACGTATAACTGCATGTATACTGATGATGACACCACTGTCGCAGTATGTTCTGTTGCTTATGGATGGCTTGATATTATATTGTGAACAAGCCTGTGGCCCTATGAATAAGCACAGTCTAAGAAATATTGATAATGATCTGTCTGTTGCAGTAACACAACATGACTGTGTTGTTTATAATGGCTCGATGTTATATGAACAAGCCTTGGCTTCCATGGTTGCTTTATCTGGCAACAGTATATTATTGATGTGGCCAACTGTCAAGCGACATATTGTGTCATTTACTGGGTGGCTTGATATTATATGAAAAAGCCTCAGTTCTGAAGTACAGTTTAATGGCTATAGTAAAGATGGTAAGAGTGTGAGAGCAACCAACCTCTCTTGTGGATTGCTAGATGTTTCATATAATATTTATATGGTGTTAACTAAGACTATGCTACACCATGAAGCATTACATGGTTTAGTTTGTGTTTATAGCATGAACAGGATTGTTGAATAAAGTATTGTAGCTGCAGCCGGCCTGGCTATATAGCTATATAGCCATTGAATCTGACTATTTTGCATGTTGAATTAGGCATAGCCTTAACAGATGATAACCAGTAATGAATCTAAGGCTATAATTTGCAAAGATGACTGGTTTCATCAATACAGACAGGCTGGGCAGGTAAAATGTAGATTGTTCTACGCTGGACTTTACATGTATGTGAGGATGACAGAATTTTATAGATGTAGCATCAAGGATCACGGAGTCCTATAATATCAATGTCTTCGAAGTAAGGATTCATATTACTGTCGTAGTCAGTGTTGAGTACATCCTTGCTTTCTAACTGATGATAGTGTTTGCCAACCTATATTGGTTTGTACAGGAACAGGATTTGGCTGCTATAAAAAATAAATGATCACCTCCAAATGATCAAAGTGATTGGTGACAATTTTTTATATAGGAATTTGACAATAAGTGATGAAAAATAAGAAAGCTATCAGCTTGAAGGGATCATTCTCAGAAACAGTTGGTGACACTGCAAAACACAATGGAAGTGACCTGTGTTAAACTATTTATATATATATTATACATTGTATAAGGAAGATGGAGACAACTCCACAGAATATAATGGCAAAACAATAATTCGCCTTGTACTGTAATTGGTTGAATCTCTAGAAATATTGACGAATGACAGGTGTATGATACATTCTGTGTTGTAATAAACCTTCTACGCTTCCAGATCAATTTTACCATAGCTGAACAAGTCATAAATGATGTCTTATGAAATGAAAGGTCTTCGGCTAATGCGTGTTATAGTTTACTCTTGGTCAGCACATATTAGTTATTATCCTGGCTAAAAGCTTGACAATTAATTGAAAAGGCTGAAGTCTTTTAACTCCATGTACCTTGTTAAGTACAAAAAATCTGAAATAGAAAAAACTTTAAAGTACAGTTGGCATTGGATTCCTTGGCTGTTTTATGACATCAAGTGAATTGTGTACTATTGGTATCAGAAGTGTTGCGAAGTTGGCAATACCCTAGGTTTATTTCAGAGCATAGGCTGTACCAGTATTGTGGGCTGCACCTGGAATGTTTGGATTAATGAACGATATATTATTTTGTGGCTGGTCAGCACACATTACAAGTGGAAATAGGCTACATTGAAAGTTTTTTCTAATTACTAGAAAAGCTGGCATTTATGTACACTAAACACAGGCCTATTCTGTTATACAATAAGATCTGCTACTTTGAGTTCATAATGTTGGTAGCTACTCGGAACATTTATTTAATAGCTGAAAGATACACATTCCTAATCTAGCTGGCCTCTTACATGTACATTGCACATGCTGAACGCTCCATAGTATTGATAGAGAGATTAGCCCAGGCCATTGGCTTGGTAGTGGCTTGCTTGCTAGCTAGCTTATCCAGTTGAGAAGCTACTGTACGTTATACAGGCTAGGCTTGACCAATTTAATAACCAAAGGTTTGGTAATCGAAAAGCGAAATGGAACCTGTTAAAATGTGGACACACAATTTGCACAGTACTAATAGTACTGTTGGGTCTATTTTGTATAAAAATGAGTTGAACATACTGTACTTGTAGATGCTTTGTAGTTTAGTTGGTTATTTTGTAAGTTGTGCTTTGATATCTATCAGCAAGAGATGGACCAGTAATGAAATAGCTAGCTAGCTAGCTAACAATGGTTTGAAGCTGCTATTAGTTAAAAAGCCAAATGACTAGATTTGTACATGTAGTAACTCTGCTGCAGTTAGCTACATCAGTATGATGGGTAAAACCCATTCTTTCAAATAATTTAACACATGTAACTAGCTAAGTCAATGATATCATTGGCAACTAGCATACATAATATATTTATGATTAATTGAATATCCAAGTTTATTATGCTTCTGTAAATTGAGCGAGTACACTGAATTCAGTTGCACCAGACTACATTTATGACGTAGCTGTCTAACTTGTGTCATATTTGACCATTCTCATACATGTATGTTTCTATTGAGATTTTTTGGAATTAGTAGTGACCTAATTCATATGATGAAAGCCTTACCGATTCTACTGTTTGTATATGATGTTTATGCACATGTAGATACCTTTGTGCCAGGCTGGCTAAAGTTTAATACTAATCACAATGTATGCCCCTCTGTTAAGTGTTTGGGGAAAAATGTGCATAACTAATATTCGAAGTGTCACTAGCGACATTGTACATGTGGCCATAAACAGGCTGGGAAAATTTCATGACTCACTTTCAAGAGTTAGGATTGCACCAGCAGAAAGGTGCAAGGTGTATGTAGTTGCTGGGAACACTATTATATCAACTTGATAATGGCTTCAACTCAGGAACCGTGTATATATAAGTAAAATTATACACTTTTATTAATCAAGTTGACCAACTAAATAACCCATTTGTAAAAGTACATATTATCTTCTAAGCCTAGATGATGTTGCTGAATTTATTGCTGCACACGTTTGCAGTGTTGCTGTTTGTTTATACCTGTGAATAAGGTTTAACAAAGTAATGGTTGTTTTGTACCTCCTCTGTCTTTGTGACATGAAATTTGCCAGCAGGGCTATTAGAGACAACTGACAGAGAGGTGTTGTTTATGCAAGGCTAACTTTGTCTCGCTATGTAGACACTTGAAATTCACAGATGGTTCTGGACGAACTTTCAAATTTCTTGGAAAATCTGAAGACTCTTTAAATTTTCAGTCTTGAAAGTTGTAAAACAGGCTACCTACAATGCATCCTGTATCTATTAAGATGTACATTTGTATCATATGATGTCATTTACATCTGTGCTATGTACATGTACATGTAAGTGTATTTATTCATAATGAACATCACACAATTGTCTAACTAAGGTGGTCAAGTTATCACCAGAGTGGTGTTGTGCAAAATTCCGGTACAATTTCTATTATGTGCCTTGTGGTGTAAGCTGTAGGTCAGTATTTGCATACTACACAAGAATGCTGCTAGCTTCTAGTTGACTACTGTACTTACTAGTTTGCAGAAATACATTGAGAGCTAGGAATGCAATGCACATTACGGCAGAGGTTCTTAGTGCTAATGTTTCACTTCAATTAAAAGCTTTGGTACATGTACCAGGACTGATGCCACTACAGGCTATATATTATGCTACTACTATATAAAAATTTTATAGTCAAAGATATGGCATTACATCATTATTAATAATGCATGACTGTATGATGTACAGTGGCTGAGTGTTTACAGCACACAGAATAGGGCTCCTCTGAAGTCTCATTGTTTAGCTTTTGGAGCTATGAGTGAAGCAGAATTATAAATCAAACGAGACTTACCTGTAAGGTGAAGTTTGATAGTAATTCTGCGAACGAATAGCGAAGAAGGTAAACAATCCCGCCCTTGGGTTAGAGTTTCCCACCCATATTTTACTCTTCGCTATCATTTTATTATTGTAATGTATGCTACTGATTGTATGTTATTGTTTTCATCATCTTTTTTCAAAAAACTTTTGCCCTAATCTGTGTGCTCCTCTGAACAAGTGACCAGCTTCCTGCATATCCACTAAAGCTATCTCATTGTTTACCTTCTTCGCTATTCGTTCGCAGAATTACTATCAAACTTCACCTTACAGGTAAGTCTCGTTTGATTTATAATTATATGGCAATAAATAGAGATGGTAGTAAATAATCACTGTAGCACCACAATATCTTTGAGCAGTCATTTTAAACTGTTTGGTTTTATTTCACTAACATAATATAGAGCAGTTCATGCACCTATCACCTCCCTACGCCGTAGGAATGACAACCACCTCCATCCACTCCTATCCTCTCACTAGAAGGACACAGATGTTTGCAGTCATACTCAGTTGCTCCCTGGCGATTAACTTTTACTACCAGCTGTGTCTATCCACTGGTGGGGAGAAATGATTCAGTCTATAGCTGAGCTCAAACAAGCTAAAACAAGTAGGACAGGCTATTTATAATTTACACTGTACTTGTACCAACCATCATAAGGTCTGCACAGATAACCAAATATAATCTCACATTTTGTATGACAATAGAGATGGCAGTAAATAATCACTGAGTAGCACTACAATATCTTTGAGCAGTCATTTTAAACTGGTTGGTTTTATTTCACTAACATAATATAGAGCAGTTCATGCATCTATTACCTCCCTACGCCGTAGAAATGACAACCACCTCCATCCACTCCTATCCTCTCACTAGAAGGCCACAGATGTTTGCAGTCATACTCAGTTGCTCCCTGGCAATTAACTTTTACAAGCAGCTGTGTTTATCCTCTGGTGGGCAGAAATCATTTAGTCTATAGATGAGCTCAAGCAAGCTAAAACAGGTAGGACAGGTTATTTACATGTATAACATACACTTTGCATGTACGAACAACCCTAAGATCTCCACAGATACCCGAATATATTCTCACAGTTTACATGTATATGACAATAGAAATAACAGTAAACAATCAATGTACCACTACAATGTCTTTGAACAGTCATATTCATGGGTTGGTTTTATTTTATTAACAATATATAGAACAATTCATGCATCTATTACCTCCCTAAGCCGTAGCAATGACAACCACCTCAATTCACTCCTATCCTCTCACTAGAAGGACACAGATGTTTCCAGTCATACTCGGCTTGCTCTCTGGTGATTAACTTTTACTAGCCGCTGTGTATATCCTCTGGTGGGCAGAAATGATTCAGTCTATAGATGAGCTCAAACAAGCTAAAACAAGTAGGACAAGTTATTTATAACATACACTGTACATGTCCTAACAGTCCTAAGATCTGCACAGATACCCGAGTGTAATCTCACATATTATATAGCAATAAAATAGAGATGGCAGTAAATAATCACCGTAGCACCACAATATCTTTGAGCAGTCATTTTAAACTGGATGGTTTTATTTCACCAACATAACATAGAGCAGTTCATGCTTCTATTACCTCCCTACGCCGTGGCAATGACAACCACCTCAATTCACTCCAATCCTCTCACTAGACGGACACAGTTGTTTCCAGTCATACTCAGTTTGTTCTCTGGTGACTGACTTTTTCTGGCAGCTGTGTTTATTCTCTCGTGGGCAGAAATGGTTCAGTCTATAGATGAGCTCAAGCAAGCTAAAGCAAGTAGGACAAGTTATTTATAACATACACTGTACATGTCCTAACAATCCTGAGATCTGCACAGATACCCGAGTGTAATCTCACATATTATATGGCCATAAATAGAGATGGCAGTAAATAATCACTGTAGCACCACAACATCTTTGAGCAGTCATTTTAAACTGGTTGGTTTTATTTCACTAACATAATATAGAGCAGTTCATGCATCTATTACCTCCCTATGCCGTAGAAATGACAACCACCTCCATCCACTCCTATCCTCTCACTAGAAGGCCACAGATGTTTGCAGTCATACTCAGTTGCTCCCTGGCGATTAACTTTTACAAGCAGCTGTGTTTATCCTCTGGTGGGCAGGAATCATTTCGTCTATAGATGAGCTCAAGCAAGCTAAAACAGGTAGGACAGATTATTTATAACATACACTTTGCATGTACGAACAACCCTAAGATCTCCACAGATACCCGAATATATTCTCACAGTTTACATGTATATGACAATAGAAATAACAGTAAACAATCAATGTACCACTACAATGTCTTTGAACAGTCATATTCCGTGGGGTCAACGCAAAAGTGCCACAAATGACATGAATGTTGAACTGAGAAAATGGCCTTTGAAACTTATTTTCTTAATATTGAATCGGGTAATTGATTTCATGATTGGTAAACAAGCATGTATGGTTAAAAAGGTCTAAGTTATACATATCAACAGTCATTCACACCATCCATGTTGTTTCGCAATATTTAAATCATTTATGACTATTTGGCATTAGGTATTCATTGAATGCTAAAATATCACAAAATGCATTTGTGATAGTTTTGCGTTATATAACTGATGTTTTCATTTTACCACAGTTGGTGTTTTTGAAAGTACAGCATTGAGCAGACTGACAATTTGAGGCATAGTAATAATTAACCAATCTTTTATTATATTTCTTCAAATTTAACACAATATAAGTAGCTGCATGTAATAATATTACATCAACATAACACTGTATTATAATGGGTATGGGTTGAATAGAATATCGAGTATTTGACAAGCAGCCACAGTTTAATCAGTTGACTTTGTTGGCAGACTATCATAAAACAATTTAGCAACGTAGCTAGCCGTTAGCTGGTCTACCATCGACAGCAGATCTTTCTTCTTTTGGGGATCTATTCCAGAGGGAGCTGCGTATGCTAACGGTGCTTCAACCTTTAGATTGGATCTACCACCTCTCTTCCTGTAGGATGTTACAACTTTTTCTCCTCCTATCTCATCAGCCATTTCAACTGTAGGATCTGAGTCTGTCTGTCTGTATGTTATATGGTGGCAATTTATTATCCCCTTAAATGCATCTTTTTTGAACAGGTCATTATTGAGTTGATCAAAGTCATAGATGCTCCTGTGTGTCATTTCAGTAACAACATATGGGTTGGATCGCCTTGCCAGCTTCATATGTTGATAGTAATCTGAAGGTATAGCGATCTCACTTTTTTGAAATGCACCTTCGATTGCTGAGTGCATACTGTCACACTCCATGTGTGAGTGGCCACTTTCAAAAAATTTCTGTTCCACTTGCCTTACTGTTTTGGATGAGGCCAGGAAGTTTATTATAGCAGTGCACACAATACGGTTCCTGTTTTGACCACCGCATGTGTCACTATATAACACAACCTTCGTGTATCGTCCCTCATTGTCAATTTTGCATAGATGTTTGTATAGGCAACTAGAAATGTCATTAGCACCTCTATTGCATTCCGACTCATTCCAGGTATAGCAATAACCATCTTTTGTTTGTAGCTCATAGAAGGTCAAGTTGTAGATGTTCAGCTTTCTCTTGTAGTAGGATGAGCCGACAGCTAACTTTGGTGATGTCAGAACTTGCTGCAAATCAAATGTTATAGCAAGCTGATCATCACTCTGCTTATCCTTCTCTTTCTCGGCCCTAGCAGTTGTCTTTCTTCGTTCATGGTCTACTTTCTTCTTTTCTAATTCCTCTGGCACTAATCCGGCTTTCTTTGTTTTATCATATAGGTCACAAAAGTCGCAAACATCATTCGAAGGCTGGTGAAATCCTAAATTAAACTCTGTTTCAAATATCTTTGCGTAGTAATGCTCTTTTACGAATGGATGAGCAAATTCGCTTTCAGCATAAAGTCGGTACATTTGTCGTCTATTGAGTCCAGATTCCAAATACTCACGCTTGGTCTGTTTGCGGCAATAGTGTGACTCTATCTTTGGAAAGGACTTTATGTGATTACGTATGCCATTAACTATGCTCTCATCAAATTTATTGTGAGCAGGAGGATACACGGTTGCTTTTCTCACTCCATTAGAGGCTCTGGCTACGTTATGCGAAATCATTTTGTCACTGATGCATAGCGTTGACATAAAGAATGCCTTGCAAACTTTATGCTTTGTCCCATCCGAGAGTGGTAGAAAATAGCTAAGATTGCTGCCTTGCTTGTAGCTTGGATTAAGCACCTGTCGTTTCTTTACTTTGCTAACTGAGTTTGATATGATGTAGTTGTGACGAAGGGTGGGAGAGTTGAGTGACTAAAATGCTTCATGTATTTTCTGGCGTTCTTCATCAGTGATCTGGGAACATCTATGCGTTTTGCAAACACACCTTTCCTGAACTTTCCTCTTCCCAACCAATCCCTTTCTTTTGTATCTCCTACCAGAGTTATATTCAGCCGAAGTTAAATTAACTTTCCACGTCTTTTTATCACTTTTTCGCTTTCTTGATCTGCTTTCAGTTGTCCCTGCCGAAGGTGGACTGTTCTCAGCTTCATGCATCTCATTACCAATTGGTGTGGATGTTGCTGCAGGTATAGGCCTATCGGCAAACTCACTCTCAGAATCTGAGTCACCTTCTTCCAAAGCCTTACGGATATCATATTCAGGATGTTCATCTGAATCATACTGGTTATCGCTATGCTCATCGTTGTCACCTACATCCATTCCACTATTCGAGTCACTAGAGATATTCACAGATCTCAGTCTCATACTGTCTTCATCATTGTCTGTAGTGAAAAAGTGGAAAATGAGATAATATTACATTGAGGCTGGAAAATTTATTCTGTCAATATTGCTAAAAAATCATTCTATTGTTGAATTAGGCAATAATATTATTGTAACTTTTCACTAACAATTCAAGATATTTATTAAGAATGCCAGTAGGTCTATGATTTTATTGTACTGTAGAGTTTGATCAAGTATTTGAACCTGCAGTTTGATGGATTAATAGTATTACATTGGTCCTTGATATTACAAACAAAACTATACTAAAGAACACAATATTCACAAATTTTAACCTATGTAGGTAGCTACTGGCACTACTAATAGCAAGCAATTCTACATTAACATTTTGTAGCATGTGAGATCATGTTGTGTTGTCTATTAACCAAAAGAAATATTAGACTCACCTATCTGCCTCAAAACATCTCCAGCACACACATATCCTAACTTTCTGTTTGCCATCTTGATGTGAAATGTACAATGCTTGTGTGAAAACAATTTTACTCATATATTTCTAGATCAAATTTCCCTCCAAATGCCAGATAGAGGCTGGAGGTGTGCACTTGGCATATTACCATTAGGTTATAACACAATGCAATTAGTTAAATCAAAGCTTATTATAGCACAGCAATTAATACAACATTGTTCTATCTAGAATAAACATGTGGCAATATGATAATGAATCAGTGTGTAGTTTAGTGCCAAAATGCCACAAAGTGTATTTGTGACATTTTTGCTCTGTAAATGAACATAGTTTTATAAAATACTGCATATTTGAAGTTAGTAAATGTACTAGAATCAGCCCATAGGCTCCATCTCGAGAATGGAAACATTAGTACGACACAAAATGATACATATTTTGCAAAAAAATCAAAAATTTGGGTTTTGTCATTTGTGGCACTTTTGCGTTGACCCCACGATTCATGGGTTGGTTTTATTTTATTAACAATATATAGAACAATTCATGCATCTATTACCTCCCTAAGCCGTAGCAATGACAACCACCTCAATTCACTCCTATCCTCTCACTAGAAGGACACAGATGTTTCCAGTCATAATCGGCTTGCTCTCTGGTGATTAACTTTTACTAGCCGCTGTGTATATCCTCTGGTGGGCAGAAATTATTCAGTCTATAGATGAGCTCAAACAAGCTAAACCAAGTAGGACAAGTTGTTTATAACATACACTGTACATGTCCTAACAATCCTAAGATCTGCACAGATACCCGAGTATAATCTCACATATTATATGGCAATAAATAGAGATGGCAATAAATAATCACTGTAGCACCACAACATCTTTGAGCAGTCATTTTAAACTGGTTGGTTTTATTTCACTAACCTAATATAGAGCAGTTCATGCATCTATTACCCCCTACGCCGTAGCAATGAAAACTACCTCAATTCACTCCTATCCTCTCACTAGAAGGACACAGATGTTTGCAGTCATACTCAGTTGCTCCCTGGCGATTAACTTTTACTACCAGCTGTGTCTATCCACTGGTGGGGAGAAATGATTCAGTCTATAGCTGAGCTCAAACAAGCTAAAACAGGTAGGACAGGCTATTTATAATTTACACTGTACTTGTACCAACCATCATAAGGCCTGCACAGATAACTGAATATAATCTCACATTTTGTATGACAATAGAGATGGCAGTAAATAATCACTGAGTAGCACTACAATATCTTTGAGCAGTCATTTTAAACTGGTTGGTTTTATTTCACCAACATAATGTAGAGCAGTTCATGCATCTATTACCTCCATACACCGTAGCAATGACAACCACCTCAATTCACTCCTATCCTCTCACTAGAAGGACACAGATGTTTCCAGTCATACTCGGCTTGCTCTCTGGTGATTAAATTTTACTAGCCGCTGTGTATATCCTCTGGTGGGCAGAAATGATTCAGTCTATAGATGAGCCCAAACAAGCTAAAACAGGTAGGACAGGTTATTTATAACATACACTTTGCATGTACGAACAACCCTAAGATCTCCACAGATACCCGATTATATTCTCACAGTTTACATGTATATGACATTAGAAATAACAGTAAACAATCAATGTACCACTACAATGTCTTTGAACAATCATATTCATGGGTTGGTTTTATTTTATTAACAATATATAGAACAATTCATGCATCTATTACCTACCTAAGCCGTAGCAATGACAACCACCTCAATTCACTCCTATCCTCTCACTAGAAGGACACAGATGTTTCCAGTCATACTCGGCTTGCTCTCTGGTGATTAACTTTTACTAGCCGCTGTGTATATCCTCTGGTGGGCAGAAATTATTCAGTCTATAGATGAGCTCAAACAAGCTAAAACAAGTAGGACAAGTTGTTTATAACATACACTGTACATGTCCTAACAATCCTAAGATCTGCACAGATACCCGAGTATAATCTCACATATTATATGGCAATAAATAGAGATGGCAATAAATAATCACTGTAGCACCACAACATCTTTGAGCAGTCATTTTAAACTGGTTGGTTTTATTTCACTAACATAATATAGAGCAGTTCATGCATCTATTACCTCCCTACGCCGTAGGAATGACAACCACCTCCATCCACTCCTATCCTCTCACTAGAAGGACACAGATGTTTGCAGTCATACTCATTTGCTCCCTGGCGATTAACTTTTACAAGCAGCTGTGTTTATCCTCTGGTGGGCAGAAATCATTTAGTCTATAGATGAGCTCAAGCAAGCTGAAACAGGGAGGACAGGTTATTTATAACATACACTTTGAATGTACAAACAACCCTAAGATCTCCACAGATACCCGAATATATTCTCACAGTTTACATGCATATGACAATAGAAATAACAGTAAACAATCAATGTACCACTACAATGTCTTTGAACAGTCATATTCATGGGTTGGTTTTATTTTATTAACATTATATAAAAAAATTCATGCATCTATTACCTCCCTAAGCCGTAGCAATGACAACCACCTCAATTCACTCCTATCCTCTCACTAGAAGGACACAGATGTTTCCAGTCATACTCGGCTTGCTCTCTGGTGATTAACTTTTACTTGCCGCTGTGTATATCCTCTGGTGGGCAGAAATGATTCAGTCTATAGATGAGCTCAAACAAGCTAAAACAAGTAGGACTAGTTATTTATAACATACACTTTGCATGTACGAACAACCCTAAGATCTCCACAGATACCCGATTATATTCTCACAGTTTACATGTATATGACATTAGAAATAACAGTAAACAATCAATGTACCACTACAATGTCTTTGAACAGTCATATTCATGGGTTGGTTTTATTTTATTAACAATATATAGAACAATTCATGCATCTATTACCTCCCTAAGCCGTAGCAATGACAACCACCTCAATTCACTCCTATCCTCTCACTAGAAGGACACAGATGTTTTCAGTCATACTCGGCTTGCTCTCTGGTGATTAACTTTTACTAGCCGCTGTGTATATCCTCTGGTGGGCAGAAATGATTCAGTCTATAGATGAGCTCAAACAAGCTAAAACGAGTAGGACAAGTTATTTATAACATACACTGTACATGTCCTAACAGTCCTAAGATCTGCACAGATACCCGAGTGTAATCTCACATATTATATGGCAATAAATAGAGATGGCAGTAAATAATCACCGTAGCACCACAATATCTTTGAGCAGTCATTTTAAACTGGTTGGTTTTATTTCACTAACATAATATAGAGCAGTTCATGCTTCTATTACCTCCCTACGCCGTGGCAATGACAACCACCTCAATTCACTCCAATCCTCTCACTAGACGGACACAGTTGTTTCCAGTCATACTCAGTTTGTTCTCTGGTGACTGACTTTTTCTAGCAGCTGTGTTTATTCTCTCGTGGGCAGAAATGGTTCAGTCTATAGGTGAGCTCAAGCAAGCTAAAACAAGTAGGACAAGTTATTTATAACATACACTGTACATGTCCTAACAGTCCTAAGATCTGCACAGATACCCGAGTGTAATCTCACATATTATATGGCAATAAATAGAGATGGCAGTAAATAATCACTGTAGCACCACAACATCTTTGAGCAGTCATTTTAAACTGGTTGGTTTTATTTCACTAACATAATATAGAGCAGTTCATGCATCTATTACCTCCCTACGCCGTAGAAATGACAACCACCTCCATCCACTCCTATCCTCTCACTAGAAGGCCAGAGATGTTTGCAGTCATACTCAGTTGCTCCCTGGCGATTAACTTTTACAAGCAGCTGTGTTTATCCTCTGGTGGGCAGAAATCATTTAGTCTATAGATGAGCTCAAGCAAGCTAAAACAAGTAGGACAAGTTATTTATAACATACACTGTACATGTCCTAACAATCCTAAGATCTGCACAGATACCCGAGTGTAATCTCACATATTATATGGCAATAAATAGAGATGGCAGTAAATAATCACTGTACCACCACAAGATCTTTGAGCAGTCATTTTAAACTGGTTGGTTTTATTTCACTAACATAATATAGAACAATTCATGCATCTATTACCTCCCAACGCCGTAGCAATGACAACCACCTCAATTCACTCCTATCCTCTCACTAGATGGACACAGTTGTTTCCAGTCATACTCAGTTCGCTCTCTGGTGACTGACGTTTTCTAGCAGCTGTATTTATTCTCTGGTGGGCAGAAATGGTTCAGTCGATAAATGAGCTCAGGCAATCTAAAACAAGTAGGACAAGTTATTTATAACATACACTGTACATGTCCTAACAATCCTAATACCTGCACAGATACCTGAGTATAATCTCACATATTATATGGCAATAAATAGAGATGGCAGTAAATAATCACTGTAGCACCACAACATCTTTGAGCAGTCATTTTAAACTGGTTTGTTTTGTTTCACTAACCTAATATAGAGCAGTTCATGCATCTATTACCCCCTACGCCGTAGCAATGAAAACCACCTCAATTCACTCCTATCCTCTCACTAGAAGGACACAGATGTTTGCAGTCATACTCAGTTGCTCCCTGGCGATTAACTTTTACTACCAGCTGTGTCTATCCACTGGTGGGGAGAAATGATTCAGTCTATAGCTGAGCTCAAACAAGCTAAAACAGGTAGGACAGGCTATTTATAATTTACACTGTACTTGTACCAACCATCATAAGGCCTGCACAGATAACTGAATATAATCTCACATTTTGTATGACAATAGAGATGGCAGTAAATAATCACTGAGTAGCACTACAATATCTTTGAGCAGTCATTTTAAACTGGTTGGTTTTATTTCACCAACATAATATAGAGCAGTTCATGCATCTATTACCTCCATACACCGTAGCAATGACAACCACCTCAATTCACTCCTATCCTCTCACTAGAAGGACACAGATGTTTCCAGTCATACTCGGCTTGCTCTCTGGTGATTAAATTTTACTAGCCGCTGTGTATATCCTCTGGTGGGCAGAAATGATTCAGTCTATAGATGAGCTCAAACAAGCTAAAACAGGTAGGACAGGTTATTTATAACATACACTTTGCATGTACGAACAACCCTAAGATCTCCACAGATACCCGATTATATTCTCACAATTTACATGTATATGACATTAGAAATAACAGTAAACAATCAATGTACCACTACAATGTCTTTGAACAATCATATTCATGGGTTGGTTTTATTTTATTAACAATATATAGAACAATTCATGCATCTATTACCTCCCTAAGCCGTAGCAATGACAACCACCTCAATTCACTCCTATCCTCTCACTAGAAGGACACAGATGTTTCCAGTCATACTCGGCTTGCTCTCTGGTGATTAACTTTTACTAGCCGCTGTGTATATCCTCTGGTGGGCAGAAATTATTCAGTCTATAGATGAGCTCAAACAAGCTAAAACAAGTAGGACAAGTTGTTTATAACATACACTGTACATGTCCTAACAATCCTAAGATCTGCACAGATACCCGAGTGTAATCTCACATATTATATGGCAATAAATAGAGATGGCAGTAAATAATCACTGTAGCACCACAAGATCTTTGAGCAGTCATTTTAAACTGGTTGGTTTTATTTCACTAACATAATATAGAACAATTCATGCATCTATTACCTCCCAACGCCGTAGCAATGACAACCACCTCAATTCACTCCTATCCTCTCACTAGATGGACACAGTTGTTTCCAGTCATACTCAGTTCGCTCTCTGGTGACTGACGTTTTCTAGCAGCTGTATTTATTCTCTGGTGGGCAGAAATGGTTCAGTCGATAAATGAGCTCAGGCAATCTAAAACAAGTAGGACAAGTTATTTATAACATACACTGTACATGTCCTAACAATCCTAATACCTGCACAGATACCCGAGTATAATCTCACATATTATATGGCAATAAATAGAGATGGCAGTAAATAATCACTGTAGCACCACAACATCTTTGAGCAGTCATTTTAAACTGGTTTGTTTTGTTTCACTAACCTAATATAGAGCAGTTCATGCATCTATTACCCCCTACGCCGTAGCAATGAAAACCACCTCAATTCACTCCTATCCTCTCACTAGAAGGACACAGATGTTTGCAGTCATACTCAGTTGCTCCCTGGCGATTAACTTTTACTACCAGCTGTGTCTATCCACTGGTGGGGAGAAATGATTCAGTCTATAGCTGAGCTCAAACAAGCTAAAACAGGTAGGACAGGCTATTTATAATTTACACTGTACTTGTACCAACCATCATAAGGCCTGCACAGATAACTGAATATAATCTCACATTTTGTATGACAATAGAGATGGCAGTAAATAATCACTGAGTAGCACTACAATATCTTTGAGCAGTCATTTTAAACTGGTTGGTTTTATTTCACCAACATAATATAGAGCAGTTCATGCATCTATTACCTCCATACACCGTAGCAATGACAACCACCTCAATTCACTCCTATCCTCTCACTAGAAGGACACAGATGTTTCCAGTCATACTCGGCTTGCTCTCTGGTGATTAAATTTTACTAGCCGCTGTGTATATCCTCTGGTGGGCAGAAATGATTCAGTCTATAGATGAGCTCAAACAAGCTAAAACAGGTAGGACAGGTTATTTATAACATACACTTTGCATGTACAAACAAACCCTAAGATCTCCACAGATACCCGATTATATTCTCACAGTTTACATGTATATGACATTAGAAATAACAGTAAACAATCAATGTACCACTACAATGTCTTTGAACAATCATATTCATGGGTTGGTTTTATTTTATTAACAATATATAGAACAATTCATGCATCTATTACCTCCCTAAGCCGTAGCAATGACAACCACCTCAATTCACTCCTATCCTCTCACTAGAAGGACACAGATGTTTCCAGTCATACTCGGCTTGCTCTCTGGTGATTAACTTTTACTAGCCGCTGTGTATATCCTCTGGTGGGCAGAAATTATTCAGTCTATAGATGAGCTCAAACAAGCTAAAACAAGTAGGACAAGTTGTTTATAACATACACTGTACATGTCCTAACAATCCTAAGATCTGCACAGATACCCGAGTGTAATCTCACATATTATATGGCAATAAATAGAGATGGCAGTAAATAATCACTGTAGCACCACAAGATCTTTGAGCAGTCATTTTAAACTGGTTGGTTTTATTTCACTAACATAATATAGAACAATTCATGCATCTATTACCTCCCAACGCCGTAGCAATGACAACCACCTCAATTCACTCCTATCCTCTCACTAGATGGACACAGTTGTTTCCAGTCATACTCAGTTCGCTCTCTGGTGACTGACGTTTTCTAGCAGCTGTATTTATTCTCTGGTGGGCAGAAATGGTTCAGTCGATAAATGAGCTCAGGCAATCTAAAACAAGTAGGACAAGTTATTTATAACATACACTGTACATGTCCTAACAATCCTAATACCTGCACAGATACCCGAGTATAATCTCACATATTATATGGCAATAAATAGAGATGGCAGTAAATAATCACTGTAGCACCACAACATCTTTGAGCAGTCATTTTAAACTGGTTTGTTTTGTTTCACTAACCTAATATAGAGCAGTTCATGCATCTATTACCCCCTACGCCGTAGCAATGAAAACCACCTCAATTCACTCCTATCCTCTCACTAGAAGGACACAGATGTTTGCAGTCATACTCAGTTGCTCCCTGGCGATTAACTTTTACTACCAGCTGTGTCTATCCACTGGTGGGGAGAAATGATTCAGTCTATAGCTGAGCTCAAACAAGCTAAAACAGGTAGGACAGGCTATTTATAATTTACACTGTACTTGTACCAACCATCATAAGGCCTGCACAGATAACTGAATATAATCTCACATTTTGTATGACAATAGAGATGGCAGTAAATAATCACTGAGTAGCACTACAATATCTTTGAGCAGTCATTTTAAACTGGTTGGTTTTATTTCACCAACATAATATAGAGCAGTTCATGCATCTATTACCTCCATACACCGTAGCAATGACAACCACCTCAATTCACTCCTATCCTCTCACTAGAAGGACACAGATGTTTCCAGTCATACTCGGCTTGCTCTCTGGTGATTAAATTTTACTAGCCGCTGTGTATATCCTCTGGTGGGCAGAAATGATTCAGTCTATAGATGAGCTCAAACAAGCTAAAACAGGTAGGACAGGTTATTTATAACATACACTTTGCATGTACGAACAACCCTAAGATCTCCACAGATACCCGATTATATTCTCACAGTTTACATGTATATGACATTAGAAATAACAGTAAACAATCAATGTACCACTACAATGTCTTTGAACAATCATATTCATGGGTTGGTTTTATTTTATTAACAATATATAGAACAATTCATGCATCTATTACCTCCCTAAGCCGTAGCAATGACAACCACCTCAATTCACTCCTATCCTCTCACTAGAAGGACACAGATGTTTCCAGTCATACTCGGCTTGCTCTCTGGTGATTAACTTTTACTAGCCGCTGTGTATATCCTCTGGTGGGCAGAAATTATTCAGTCTATAGATGAGCTCAAACAAGCTAAAACAAGTAGGACAAGTTGTTTATAACATACACTGTACATGTCCTAACAATCCTAAGATCTGCACAGATACCCGAGTGTAATCTCACATATTATATGGCAATAAATAGAGATGGCAGTAAATAATCACTGTAGCACCACAAGATCTTTGAGCAGTCATTTTAAACTGGTTGGTTTTATTTCACTAACATAATATAGAACAATTCATGCATCTATTACCTCCCAACGCCGTAGCAATGACAACCACCTCAATTCACTCCTATCCTCTCACTAGATGGACACAGTTGTTTCCAGTCATACTCAGTTCGCTCTCTGGTGACTGACGTTTTCTAGCAGCTGTATTTATTCTCTGGTGGGCAGAAATGGTTCAGTCGATAAATGAGCTCAGGCAATCTAAAACAAGTAGGACAAGTTATTTATAACATACACTGTACATGTCCTAACAATCCTAATACCTGCACAGATACCCGAGTATAATCTCACATATTATATGGCAATAAATAGAGATGGCAGTAAATAATCACTGTAGCACCACAACATCTTTGAGCAGTCATTTTAAACTGGTTTGTTTTGTTTCACTAACCTAATATAGAGCAGTTCATGCATCTATTACCCCCTACGCCGTAGCAATGAAAACCACCTCAATTCACTCCTATCCTCTCACTAGAAGGACACAGATGTTTGCAGTCATACTCAGTTGCTCCCTGGCGATTAACTTTTACTACCAGCTGTGTCTATCCACTGGTGGGGAGAAATGATTCAGTCTATAGCTGAGCTCAAACAAGCTAAAACAGGTAGGACAGGCTATTTATAATTTACACTGTACTTGTACCAACCATCATAAGGCCTGCACAGATAACTGAATATAATCTCACATTTTGTATGACAATAGAGATGGCAGTAAATAATCACTGAGTAGCACTACAATATCTTTGAGCAGTCATTTTAAACTGGTTGGTTTTATTTCACCAACATAATATAGAGCAGTTCATGCATCTATTACCTCCATACACCGTAGCAATGACAACCACCTCAATTCACTCCTATCCTCTCACTAGAAGGACACAGATGTTTCCAGTCATACTCGGCTTGCTCTCTGGTGATTAAATTTTACTAGCCGCTGTGTATATCCTCTGGTGGGCAGAAATGATTCAGTCTATAGATGAGCTCAAACAAGCTAAAACAGGTAGGACAGGTTATTTATAACATACACTTTGCATGTACGAACAACCCTAAGATCTCCACAGATACCCGATTATATTCTCACAGTTTACATGTATATGACATTAGAAATAACAGTAAACAATCAATGTACCACTACAATGTCTTTGAACAATCATATTCATGGGTTGGTTTTATTTTATTAACAATATATAGAACAATTCATGCATCTATTACCTCCCTAAGCCGTAGCAATGACAACCACCTCAATTCACTCCTATCCTCTCACTAGAAGGACACAGATGTTTCCAGTCATACTCGGCTTGCTCTCTGGTGATTAACTTTTACTAGCCGCTGTGTATATCCTCTGGTGGGCAGAAATTATTCAGTCTATAGATGAGCTCAAACAAGCTAAAACAAGTAGGACAAGTTGTTTATAACATACACTGTACATGTCCTAACAATCCTAAGATCTGCACAGATACCCGAGTATAATCTCACATATTATATGGCAATAAATAGAGATGGCAATAAATAATCACTGTAGCACCACAACATCTTTGAGCAGTCATTTTAAACTGGTTGGTTTTATTTCACTAACATAATATAGAGCAGTTCATGCATCTATTACCTCCCTACGCCGTAGGAATGACAACCACCTCCATCCACTCCTATCCTCTCACTAGAAGGACACAGATGTTTGCAGTCATACTCATTTGCTCCCTGGCGATTAACTTTTACAAGCAGCTGTGTTTATCCTCTGGTGGGCAGAAATCATTTAGTCTATAGATGAGCTCAAGCAAGCTGAAACAGGTAGGACAGGTTATTTATAACATACACTTTGAATGTACAAATAACCCTAAGATCTCCACAGATACCCGAATATATTCTCACAGTTTACATGCATATGACAATAGAAATAACAGTAAACAATCAATGTACCACTACAATGTCTTTGAACAGTCATATTCATGGGTTGGTTTTATTTTATTAACATTATATAAAAAAATTCATGCATCTATTACCTCCCTAAGCCGTAGCAATGACAACCACCTCAATTCACTCCTATCCTCTCACTAGAAGGACACAGATGTTTCCAGTCATACTCGGCTTGCTCTCTGGTGATTAAATTTTACTAGCCGCTGTGTATATACTCTGGTGGGCAGAAATGATTCAGTCTATAGATGAGCTCAAACAAGCTAAAACAGGTAGGACAGGTTATTTATAACATACACTTTGCATGTACGAACAACCCTAAGATCTCCACAGATACCCGATTATATTCTCACAGTTTACATGTATATGACATTAGAAATAACAGTAAACAATCAATGTACCACTACAATGTCTTTGAACAATCATATTCATGGGTTGGTTTTATTTTATTAACAATATATAGAACAATTCATGCATCTATTACCTCCCTAAGCCGTAGCAATGACAACCACCTCAATTCACTCCTATCCTCTCACTAGAAGGACACAGATGTTTCCAGTCATACTCGGCTTGCTCTCTGGTGATTAACTTTTACTAGCCGCTGTGTATATCCTCTGGTGGGCAGAAATGATTCAGTCTATAGATGAGCTCAAACAAGCTAAAACGAGTAGGACTAGTTATTTATAACATACACTGTACATGTCCTAACAGTCCTAAGATCTGCACAGATACCCGAGTGTAATCTCACATATTATATGGCAATAAATAGAGATGGCAGTAAATAATCACCGTAGTACCACAATATCTTTGAGCAGTCATTTTAAACTGGTTGGTTTTATTTCACTAACATAATATAGAGCAGTTCATGCATCTATTACCTCCCTACGCCGTAGAAATGACAACCACCTCCATCCACTCCTATCCTCTCACTAGAACGCCACAAATGTTTGCAGTCATACTCAGTTGCTCCCTGGCGATTAACTTTTACAAGCAGCTGTGTTTATCTTCTGGTGGGCAGAAATCATTTAGTCTATAGATGAGCTCAAGCAAGCTAAAACAGGTAGGACAGGTTATTTATAACATACACTTTGCATGTACGAACAACCCTAAGATCTCCACAGATACCCGAATATATTCTCACAGTTTACATGTATATGACAATAGAAATAACAGTAAACAATCAATGTACCACTACAATGTCTTTGAACAGTCATATTCATGGGTTGGTTTTATTTTATTAACAATATATAGAACTATTCATGCATCTATTACCTCCCTAAGCCGTAGCAATGACAACCACCTTAATTCACTCCTATCCTCTCACTAGAAGGACACAGATGTTTCCAGTCATACTCGGCTTGCTCTCTGGCGATTAACTTTTACTAGCCGCTGTGTATATCCTCTGGCGGGCAGAAATTACTCAGTCTATAGATGAGCTCAAACAAGCTAAAACAAGTAGGACAAGTTATTTATAACATACACTGTACATGTCCTAACAATCCTAAGATTTGCACAGATACCCGAGAATAATCTCACATATTATATGGCAATAAATAGAGATGGCAGTAAATAATCACCGTAGCACCGCAATATCTTTGAGCAGTCATTTTAAACTGGTTGGTTATATTTCACTAACATAATATAGAGCAGTTCATGCATCTATTACCTTCCTACGCCGTGGCATTGACAACCACCTCAATTCACTCCAATCCTCTCACTAGACGGACACAGTTGTTTCCAGTCATACTCAGTTCGCTCTCTGGTGACTGACGTTTTCTAGCAGCTGTGTTTATTCTCTGGTGGGCAGAAATGGTTCAGTCTATAGATGAGCTCAAGCAAGCTAAAACAAATAGGACAAGTTATTTATAACATACACTTTGCATGTACCAACAACCCTAAGATCTCCACAGATACCCGATTATATTCTCACAGTTTACATGTATATGACATTAGAAATAACAGTAAACAATCAATGTACCACTACAATGTCTTTGAACAGTCATATTCATGGGTTGGTTTTATTTTATTAACAATATATAGAACAATTCATGCATCTATTACCTCCCTAAGCCGTAGCAATGACAACCACCTCAATTCACTCCTATCCTCTCACTAGAAGGACACAGATGTTTGCAGTCATACTCAGTTGCTCCCTGGCGATTAACTTTTACAAGCAGCTGTGTTTATCCTTTGGTGGGCAGAAATCATTTAGTCTATAGATGAGCTCAAGCAAGCTAAAACAAGTAGGACAAGTTATTTATAACATACACTGTACATGTCCTAACAATCCTAAGATCTGCACAGATACCCGAGTGTAATCTCACATATTATATGGCAATAAATAGAGATGGCAGTAAATAATCACTGTAGCACCACAAGATCTTTGAGCAGTCATTTTAAACTGGTTGGTTTTATTTCACTAACATAATATAGAACACTTCATGCATCTATTACCTCCCAACGCCGTAGCAATGACAACCACCTCAATTCACTCCTATCCTCTCACTAGATGGACACAGTTGTTTCCAGTCATACTCAGTTCGCTCTCTGGTGACTGACGTTTTCTAGCAGCTGTATTTATTCTCTGGTGGGCAGAAATGGTTCAGTCGATAAATGAGCTCAGGCAATCTAAAACAAGTAGGACAAGTTATTTATAACATACACTGTACATGTCCTAACAATCCTAATACCTGCACAGATACCCGAGTATAATCTCACATATTATATGGCAATAAATAGAGATGGCAGTAAATAATCACTGTAGCACCACAACATCTTTGAGCAGTCATTTTAAACTGGTTTGTTTTGTTTCACTAACCTAATATAGAGCAGTTCATGCATCTATTACCCCCTACGCCGTAGCAATGAAAACCACCTCAATTCACTCCTATCCTCTCACTAGAAGGACACAGATGTTTGCAGTCATACTCAGTTGCTCCCTGGCGATTAACTTTTACTACCAGCTGTGTCTATCCACTGGTGGGGAGAAATGATTCAGTCTATAGCTGAGCTCAAACAAGCTAAAACAGGTAGGACAGGCTATTTATAATTTACACTGTACTTGTACCAACCATCATAAGGCCTGCACAGATAACTGAATATAATCTCACATTTTGTATGACAATAGATATGGCAGTAAATAATCACTGAGTAGCACTACAATATCTTTGAGCAGTCATTTTAAACTGGTTGGTTTTATTTCACCAACATAATATAGAGCAGTTCATGCATCTATTACCTCCATACACCGTAGCAATGACAACCACCTCAATTCACTCCTATCCTCTCACTAGAAGGACACAGATGTTTCCAGTCATACTCGGCTTGCTCTCTGGTGATTAAATTTTACTAGCCGCTGTGTATATCCTCTGGTGGGCAGAAATGATTCAGTCTATAGATGAGCTCAAACAAGCTAAAACAGGTAGGACAGGTTATTTATAACATACACTTTGCATGTACGAACAACCCTAAGATCTCCACAGATACCCGATTATATTCTCACAATTTACATGTATATGACATTAGAAATAACAGTAAACAATCAATGTACCACTACAATGTCTTTGAACAATCATATTCATGGGTTGGTTTTATTTTATTAACAATATATAGAACAATTCATGCATCTATTACCTCCCTAAGCCGTAGCAATGACAACCACCTCAATTCACTCCTATCCTCTCACTAGAAGGACACAGATGTTTCCAGTCATACTCAGCTCGCTCTCTGGTGACTGACTTTTACTAGCAGCTGTGTTTATTCTCTGGTGGGCAGAAATGGTTCAGTCTATAGATGAGCTCAAGCAAGCTAAAACATGTAGGACAAGTTATTTATCACATACACTGTACATGTCCTAACAATCCTAAGATCTGCACAGATACCCGAGTATAATCTCACATATTATATGGCAATAAATAGAGATGGCAATAAATAATCACTGTAGCACCACAACATCTTTGAGCAGTCATTTTAAACTGGTTGGTTTTATTTCACTAACATAATATAGAGCAGTTCATGCATCTATTACCTCCCTACGCCGTAGCAATGACAACCACCTCAATTCACTCCTATCCTCTCACTAGAAGGACACAGATGTTTTCAGTCATACTCGGCTTGCTCTCTGGTGATTAACTTTTACTAGCCGCTGTGTATATCCTCTGGTGGGCAGAAATGATTCAGTCTATAGATGAGCTCAAACAAGCTAAAACGAGTAGGACAAGTTATTTATAACATACACTGTACATGTCCTAACAGTCCTGAGATCTGCACAGATACCCGAGTGTAATCTCACATATTATATGGCAATAAATAGAGATGGCAGTAAATAATCACTGTAGCACCACAATATCTTTGAGCAGTCATTTTAAACTGGTTGGTTTTATTTCACTAACATAATATAGAGCAGTTCATGCTTCTATTACCTCCCAACGCCGTAGCAATGACAACCACCTCAATTCACTCCTATCCTCTCACTAGATGGACACAGTTGTTTCCAGTCATACTCAGTTCGCCCTCTGGTGACTGCCGTTTTCTAGCAGCTGTATTTATTCTCTGGTGGGCAGAAATGGCTCAGTCGATAAATGAGCTCAGGCAATCTAAAACAAGTAGGACAAGTTATTTATAACATACACTGTACATGTCCTAACAATCTTAAGATCTCCACAGATACCCGAGAATAATCTCACATATTATATGGCAATAAATAGAGATGGCAGTAAATAATCACTGTAGCACCACAACATCTTTGAGCAGTCATTTTAAACTGGTTTGTTTTATTTCACTAACCTAATATAGAGCAGTTCATGCATCTATTACCCCCTACGCCGTAGCAATGAAAACCACCTCAATTCACTCCTATCCTCTCACTAGAAGGACACAGATGTTTGCAGTCATACTCAGTTGCTCCTTGGCGATTAACTTTTACTACCAGCTGTGTCTATCCACTGGTGGGGAGAAATGATTCAGTCTATAGCTGAGCTCAAACAAGCTAAAACAGGTAGGACAGGCTATTTATAATTTACACTGTACTTGTACCAACCATCATAAGGCCTGCACAGATAACTGAATATAATCTCACATTTTGTATGACAATAGAGATGGCAGTAAATAATCACTGAGTAGCACTACAATATCTTTGAGCAGTCATTTTAAACTGGTTGGTTTTATTTCACCAACATAATATAGAGCAGTTCATGCATCTATTACCTCCATACACCGTAGCAATGACAACCACCTCAATTCACTCCTATCCTCTCACTAGAAGGACACAGATGTTTCCAGTCATACTCGGCTTGCTCTCTGGTGATTAAATTTTACTAGCCGCTGTGTATATCCTCTGGTGGGCAGAAATGATTCAGTCTATAGATGAGCTCAAACAAGCTAAAACAGGTAGGACAGGTTATTTATAACATACACTTTGCATGTACGAACAACCCTAAGATCTCCACAGATACCCGATTATATTCTCACAGTTTACATGTATATGACATTAGAAATAACAGTAAACAATCAATGTACCACTACAATGTCTTTGAACAGTCATATTCATGGGTTGGTTTTATTTTATTAACAATATATAGAACAATTCATGCATCTATTACCTCCCTAAGCCGTAGCAATGACAACCACCTCAATTCACTCCTATCCTCTCACTAGAAGGACACAGATGTTTCCAGTCATACTCGGCTTGCTCTCTGGTGATTAACTTTTACTAGCCGCTGTGTATATCCTCTGGTGGGCAGAAATGATTCAGTCTATAGATGAGCTCAAACAAGCTAAAACGAGTAGGACAAGTTATTTATAACATACACTGTACATGTCCTAACAGTCCTAAGATCTGCACAGATACCCGAGTGTAATCTCACATATTATATGGCAATAAAATAGAGATGGCAGTAAATAATCACCGTAGCACCACAATATCTTTGAGCAGTCATTTTAAACTGGTTGGTTTTATTTCACTAACATAATATAGAGCAGTTCATGCTTCTATTACCTCCCTACGCCGTGGCAATGACAACCACCTCAATTCACTCCAATCCTCTCACTAGACGGACACAGTTGTTTCCAGTCATACTCAGTTTGTTCTCTGGTGACTGACTTTTTCTAGCAGCTGTGTTTATTCTCTCGTGGGCAGAAATGGTTCAGTCTATAGATGAGCTCAAGCAAGCTAAAACAAGTAGGACAAGTTATTTATAACATACACTGTACATGTCCTAACAATCCTAAGATCTGCACAGATACCCGAGTGTAATCTCACATATTATATGACAATAAATAGAGATGGCAGTAAATAATCACTGTAGCACCACAACATCTTTGAGCAGTCATTTTAAACTGGTTGGTTTTATTTCACTAACATAATGTAGAGCAGTTCATGCATCTATTACCTCCCTACGCCGTAGAAATGACAACCACCTCCATCCACTCCTATCCTCTCACTAGAATGCCACAAATGTTTGCAGTCATACTCAGTTGCTCCCTGGCGATTAACTTTTACAAGCAGCTGTGTTTATCTTCTGGTGGGCAGAAATCATTTAGTCTATAGATGAGCTCAAGCAAGCTAAAACAGGTAGGACAGGTTATTTATAACATACACTTTGCATGTACGAACAACCCTAAGATCTCCACAGATACCCGAATATATTCTCACAGTTTACATGTATATGACAATAGAAATAACAGTAAACAATCAATGTACCACTACAATGTCTTTGAACAGTCATATTCATGGGTTGGTTTTATTTTATTAACATAATATAGAACAATTCATGCATCTATTACCTCCCTATGCTGTAGGAATGGCAACTGCCGCAATTCGCTCCTATCCTCTCACTAGAAGGACACAGATGTTTCCAGCCATACTCAGCCTGCTCTCTGGTGATTAACTTTTACTAGCCGCTGTGTATATCCTCTGGTGGGCAGAAATGATCCAGTCTATAGATGAGCTCAAACAAGCTATGACAAGTAGGACAAGTTATTTATAACATACACTGTACATGTCCTAACAATCTTAAGATCTGCACAGATACCCGAGAATAATCTCACATATTATATGGCAATTAATCGAGATGGTAGTAAATAATCGCTGTAGCACCACAATATCTTTGAGCAGTCATTTTAAACTGTTTGGTTTTATTTAACTAACATAAAATAGAGCAGTTCATGCACCTATCACCTCCCTACGCCGTAGGAATGACAACCACCTCCATCCACTCCTATCCTCTCACTAGAAGGACACAGATGTTTGCAGTCATACTCAGTTGGTCCCTGTCGATTAAATTTTACTACCAGCTGTGTCTATCCACTGGTGGGGAGAAATGGTTTAGTCTATAGCTGAGCTCAAACAAGCTAAAACAGGTAGGACAGGCTATTTATAATTTACACTGTACTTGTACCAACCATCATAAGGTCTGCACAGATAACCGAATATAATCTCACATTTTGTATGACAATAGAGATGGCAGTAAATAATCACTGAGTAGCACTACAATATCTTTGAGCAGTCATTTTAAACTGGTTGGTTTTATTTCACTAACATAATATAGAGCAGTTCATGCATCTATTACCTCCCTACGCCGTAGGAATGACAACCACCTCCATCCACTCCTATCCTCTCGTTAGAAGGACACAGATGTTTGCAGTCATACTCATTTGCTCCCTGGCGATTAACTTTTATAAGCAGCTGTGTTTATCCTCTGGTGGGGAGAAATGATTCAGTCTATAGATGAGCTCAAGCAAGCTAAAACAGGTAGGACAGGTTATTTATAACATACACTTTGCATGTACGAACAACCCTAAGATCTCCACAGATACCCGAGTATAATCTCACATATTATATGGCAATAAATAGAGATGGCAGTAAATAATCACTGTAGCACCACAACATCTTTGAGCAGTCATTTTAAACTGGTTTGTTTTGTTTCACTAACCTAATATAGAGCAGTTCATGCATCTATTATCCCCTACGCCGTAGCAATGAAAACCACCTCAATTCACTCCTATCCTCTCACTAGAAGGACACAGATGTTTGCAGTCATACTCAGTTGCTCCCTGGCGATTAACTTTTACTACCAGCTGTGTCTATCCACTGGTGGGGAGAAATGATTCAGTCTATAGCTGAGCTCAAACAAGCTAAAACAGGTAGGACAGGCTATTTATAATTTACACTGTACTTGTACCAACCATCATAAGGCCTGCACAGATAACTGAATATAATCTCACATTTTGTATGACAATAGAGATGGCAGTAAATAATCACTGAGTAGCACTACAATATCTTTGAGCAGTCATTTTAAACTGGTTGGTTTTATTTCACCAACATAATATAGAGCAGTTCATGCATCTATTACCTCCATACACCGTGGCAATGACAACCACCTCAATTCACTCCTATCCTCTCACTAGAAGGACACAGATGTTTCCAGTCATACTCGGCTTGCTCTCTGGTGATTAAATTTTACTAGCCGCTGTGTATATCCTCTGGTGGGCAGAAATGATTCAGTCTATAGATGAGCTCAAACAAGCTAAAACAGGTAGGACAGGTTATTTATAACATACACTTTGCATGTATGAACAACCCTCAGATCTCCACAGATACCCGATTATATTCTCACAGTTTACATGTATATGACATTAGAAATAACAGTAAACAATCAATGTACCACTACAATGTCTTTGAACAATCATATTCATGGGTTGGTTTTATTTTATTAACAATATATAGAACAATTCATGCATCTATTACCTCCCTAAGCCGTAGCAATGACAACCACCTCAATTCACTCCTATCCTCTCACTAGAAGGACACAGATGTTTCCAGTCATACTCGGCTTGCTCTCTGGTGATTAACTTTTACTAGCCGCTGTGTATATCCTCTGGTGGGCAGAAATTATTCAGTCTATAGATGAGCTCAAACAAGCTAAAACAAGTAGGACAAGTTGTTTATAACATACACTGTACATGTCCTAACAATCCTAAGATCTGCACAGATACCCGAGTATAATCTCACATATTATATGGCAATAAATAGAGATGGCAATAAATAATCACTGTAGCACCACAACATCTTTGAGCAGTCATTTTAAACTGGTTGGTTTTATTTCACTAACATAATATAGAGCAGTTCATGCATCTATTACCTCCCTACGCCGTAGAAATGACAACCACCTCCATCCACTCCTATCCTCTCACTAGAAGGACACAGATGTTTGCAGTCATACTCATTTGCTCCCTGGCGATTAACTTTTACAAGCAGCTGTGTTTATCCTCTGGTGGGCAGAAATCATTTAGTCTATAGATGAGCTCAAGCAAGCTGAAACAGGTAGGACAGGTTATTTATAACATACACTTTGAATGTACAAACAACCCTAAGATCTCCACAGATACCCGAATATATTCTCACAGTTTACATGCATATGACAATAGAAATAACAGTAAACAATCAATGTACCACTACAATGTCTTTGAACAGTCATATTCATGGGTTGGTTTTATTTTATTAACATTATATAAAAAAATTCATGCATCTATTACCTCCCTAAGCCGTAGCAATGACAACCACCTCAATTCACTCCTATCCTCTCACTAGAAGGACACAGATGTTTCCAGTCATACTCGGCTTGCTCTCTGGTGATTAAATTTTACTAGCCGCTGTGTATATACTCTGGTGGGCAGAAATGATTCAGTCTATAGATGAGCTCAAACAAGCTAAAACAGGTAGGACAGGTTATTTATAACATACACTTTGCATGTACGAACAACCCTAAGATCTCCACAGATACCCGATTATATTCTCACAGTTTACATGTATATGACATTAGAAATAACAGTAAACAATCAATGTACCACTACAATGTCTTTGAACAATCATATTCATGGGTTGGTTTTATTTTATTAACAATATATAGAACAATTCATGCATCTATTACCTCCCTAAGCCGTAGCAATGACAACCACCTCAATTCACTCCTATCCTCTCACTAGAAGGACACATATGTTTCCAGTCATACTCGGCTTGCTCTCTGGTGATTAACTTTTACTAGCCGCTGTGTATATCCTCTGGTGGGCAGAAATGATTCAGTCTATAGATGAGCTCAAACAAGCTAAAACGAGTAGGACTAGTTATTTATAACATACACTGTACATGTCCTAACAGTCCTAAGATCTGCACAGATACCCGAGTGTAATCTCACATATTATATGGCAATAAATAGAGATGGCAGTAAATAATCACCGTAGTACCACAATATCTTTGAGCAGTCATTTTAAACTGGTTGGTTTTATTTCACTAACATAATACAGAGCAGTTCATGCTTCTATTACCTCCCTACGCCGTGGCAATGACAACCACCTCAATTCACTCCAATCCTCTCACTAGACGGACACAGTTGTTTCCAGTCATACTCAGTTTGTTCTCTGGTGACTGACTTTTTCTAGCAGCTGTGTTTATTCTCTCGTGGGCAGGAATGGTTCAGTCTATAGATGAGCTCAAGCAAGCTAAAACAAGTAGGACAAGTTATTTATAACTTACACTGTACATGTCCTAACAATCCTAAGATCTGCACAGATACCCGAGTGTAATCTCACATATTATATGACAATAAATAGAGATGGCAGTAAATAATCACTGTAGCACCACAACATCTTTGAGCAGTCATTTTAAACTGGTTGGTTTTATTTCACTAACATAATGTAGAGCAGTTCATGCATCTATTACCTCCCTACGCCGTAGAAATGACAACCACCTCCATCCACTCCTATCCTCTCACTAGAATGCCACAAATGTTTGCAGTCATACTCAGTTGCTCCCTGGCGATTAACTTTTACAAGCAGCTGTGTTTATCTTCTGGTGGGCAGAAATCATTTAGTCTATAGATGAGCTCAAGCAAGCTAAAACAGGTAGGACAGGTTATTTATAACATACACTTTGCATGTACAAACAACCCTAAGATCTCCACAGATACCCGAATATATTCTCACAGTTTACATGTATATGACAATAGAAATAACAGTAAACAATCAATGTACCACTACAATGTCTTTGAACAGTCATATTCATGGGTTGGTTTTATTTTATTAACAATATATAGAACGATTCATGCATCTATTACCTCCCTAAACCGTAGCAATGACAACCACCTCAATTCACTCCTATCCTCTCACTAGAAGGACACAGATGTTTCCAGTCATACTCGGCTTGCTCTCTGGTGATTAACTTTTACTAGCCGCTGTGTATATCCTCTGGCGGGCAGAAATTATTCAGTCTATAGATGAGCTCAAACAAGCTAAAACAAGTAGGACTAGTTATTTATAACATACACTTTGCATGTACGAACAACCCTAAGATCTCCACAGATACCCGATTATATTCTCACAGTTTACATGTATATGACATTAGAAATAACAGTAAACAATCAATGTACCACTACAATGTCTTTGAACAGTCATATTCATGGGTTGGTTTTATTTTATTAACAATATATAGAACAATTCATGCATCTATTACCTCCCTAAGCCGTAGCAATGACAACCACCTCAATTCACTCCTATCCTCTCACTAGAAGGACACAGATGTTTTCAGTCATACTCGGCTTGCTCTCTGGTGATTAACTTTTACTAGCCGCTGTGTATATCCTCTGGTGGGCAGAAATGATTCAGTCTATAGATGAGCTCAAACAAGCTAAAACGAGTAGGACAAGTTATTTATAACATACACTGTACATGTCCTAACAGTCCTAAGATCTGCACAGATACCCGAGTGTAATCTCACATATTATATGGCAATAAATAGAGATGGCAGTAAATAATCACCGTAGCACCACAATATCTTTGAGCAGTCATTTTAAACTGGTTGGTTTTATTTCACTAACATAATATAGAGCAGTTCATGCTTCTATTACCTCCCAACGCCGTAGCAATGACAACCACCTCAATTCACTCCTATCCTCTCACTAGATGGACACAGTTGTTTCCAGTCATACTCAGTTCGCCCTCTGGTGACTGACGTTTTCTAGCAGCTGTATTTATTCTCTGGTGGGCAGAAATGGCTCAGTCGATAAATGAGCTCAGGCAATCTAAAACAAGTAGGACAAGTTATTTATAACATACACTGTACATGTCCTAACAATCTTAAGATCTGCACAGATACCCGAGAATAATCTCACATATTATATGGCAATAAATAGAGATGGCAGTAAATAATCACTGTAGCACCACAACATCTTTGAGCAGTCATTTTAAACTGGTTTGTTTTATTTCACTAACCTAATATAGAGCAGTTCATGCATCTATTACCCCCTACGCCGTAGCAATGAAAACCACCTCAATTCACTCCTATCCTCTCACTAGAAGGACACAGATGTTTGCAGTCATACTCAGTTGCTCCTTGGCGATTAACTTTTACTACCAGCTGTGTCTATCCACTGGTGGGGAGAAATGATTCAGTCTATAGCTGAGCTCAAACAAGCTAAAACAGGTAGGACAGGCTATTTATAATTTACACTGTACTTGTACCAACCATCATAAGGCCTGCACAGATAACTGAATATAATCTCACATTTTGTATGACAATAGAGATGGCAGTAAATAATCACTGAGTAGCACTACAATATCTTTGAGCAGTCATTTTAAACTGGTTGGTTTTATTTCACCAACATAACATAGAGCAGTTCATGCATCTATTACCTCCATACACCGTAGCAATGACAACCACCTCAATTCACTCCTATCCTCTCACTAGAAGGACACAGATGTTTCCAGTCATACTCGGCTTGCTCTCTGGTGATTAAATTTTACTAGCCGCTGTGTATATCCTCTGGTGGGCAGAAATGATTCAGTCTATAGATGAGCTCAAACAAGCTAAAACAGGTAGGACAGGTTATTTATAACATACACTTTGCATGTACGAACAACCCTAAGATCTCCACAGATACCCGATTATATTCTCACAGTTTACATGTATATGACATTAGAAATAACAGTAAACAATCAATGTACCACTACAATGTCTTTGAACAGTCATATTCATGGGTTGGTTTTGTTTTATTAACAATATATAGAACAATTCATGCATCTATTACCTCCCTAAGCCGTAGCAATGACAACCACCTCAATTCACTCCTATCCTCTCACTAGAAGGACACAGATGTTTCCAGTCATACTCGGCTTGCTCTCTGGTGATTAACTTTTACTAGCCGCTGTGTATATCCTCTGGTGGGCAGAAATGATTCAGTCTATAGATGAGCTCAAACAAGCTAAAACGAGTAGGACAAGTTATTTATAACATACACTGTACATGTCCTAACAGTCCTAAGATCTGCACAGATACCCGAGTGTAATCTCACATATTATATGGCAATAAAATAGAGATGGCAGTAAATAATCACCGTAGCACCACAATATCTTTGAGCAGTCATTTTAAACTGGTTGGTTTTATTTCACTAACATAATATAGAGCAGTTCATGCTTCTATTACCTCCCTACGCCGTGGCAATGACAACCACCTCAATTCACTCCAATCCTCTCACTAGACGGACACAGTTGTTTCCAGTCATACTCAGTTTGTTCTCTGGTGACTGACTTTTTCTAGCAGCTGTGTTTATTCTCTCGTGGGCAGAAATGGTTCAGTCTATAGATGAGCTCAAGCAAGCTAAAACAAGTAGGACAAGTTATTTATAACATACACTGTACATGTCCTAACAATCCTAAGATCTGCACAGATACCCGAGTGTAATCTCACATATTATATGACAATAAATAGAGATGGCAGTAAATAATCACTGTAGCACCACAACATCTTTGAGCAGTCATTTTAAACTGGTTGGTTATATTTCACTAACATAATATAGAGCAGTTCATGCATCTATTACCTTCCTACGCCGTGGCATTGACAACCACCTCAATTCACTCCAATCCTCTCACTAGACGGACACAGTTGTTTCCAGTCATACTCAGTTCGCTCTCTGGTGACTGACGTTTTCTAGCAGCTGTGTTTATTCTCTGGTGGGCAGAAATGGTTCAGTCTATAGATGAGCTCAAGCAAGCTAAAACAAATAGGACAAGTTATTTATAACATACACTTTGCATGTACCAACAACCCTAAGATCTCCACAGATACCCGAATATATTCTCACAGTTTACATGTATATGACAATAGAAATAACAGTAAACAATCAATGTACCACTACAATGTCTTTGAACAGTCATATTCATGGGTTGGTTTCATTTTATTAAAATAATATAGAACAATTCATGCATCTATTACCTCCCTAAGGTGTAGGAATGGCAACTGCCGCAATTCGCTCCTATCCTCTCACTAGAAGGACACAGATGTTTCCAGCCATACTCAGCCTGCTCTCTGGTGATTAACTTTTACTAGCCGCTGTGTATATCCTCTGGTGGGCAGAAATGATTCAGTTTATAGATGAGCTCAAACAAGCTAAGACAAGTAGGAAAAGTTATTTATAACATACACTGTACATGTCCTAACAATCCTAAGATCTGCACAGATACCCGAGAATAATCTCACATATTATATGGCAATTAATCGAGATGGTAGTAAATAATCGCTGTAGCACCACAATATCTTTGAGCAGTCATTTTAAACTGTTTGGTTTTATTTAACTAACATAATATAGAGCAGTTCATGCACCTATCACCTCCCTACGCCGTAGGAATGACAACCACCTCCATCCACTCCTATCCTCTCACTAGAAGGACACAGATGTTTGCAGTCATACTCAGTTGGTCCCTGTCGATTAACTTTTACTACCAGCTGTGTCTATCCACTGGTGGGGAGAAATGGTTCAGTCTATAGCTGAGCTCAAACAAGCTAAAACAGGTAGGACAGGCTATTTATAATTTACACTGTACTTGTACCAACCATCATAAGGTCTGCACAGATAACCGAATATAATCTCACATTTTGTATGACAATAGAGATGGCAGTAAATAATCACTGAGTAGCACTACAATATCTTTGAGCAGTCATTTTAAACTGGTTGGTTTTATTTCACTAACATAATATAGAGCAGTTCATGCATCTATTACCTCCCTACGCCGTAGGAATGACAACCACCTCCATCCACTCCTATCCTCTCATTAGAAGGACACAGATGTTTGCAGTCATACTCATTTGCTCCCTGGCGATTAACTTTTACAAGCAGCTGTGTTTATCCTCTGGTGGGCAGAAATCATTTAGTCTATAGATGAGCTCAAGCAAGCTAAAACAGGTAGGACAGGTTATTTATAACATACACTTTGCATGTACGAACAACCCTAAGATCTCCACAGATACCCGAGTATAATCTCACATATTATATGGCAATAAATAGAGATGGCAGTAAATAATCACTGTAGCACCACAACATCTTTGAGCAGTCATTTTAAACTGGTTTGTTTTGTTTCACTAACCTAATATAGAGCAGTTCATGCATCTATTACCCCCTACGCCGTAGCAATGAAAACCACCTCAATTCACTCCTATCCTCTCACTAGAAGGACACAGATGTTTGCAGTCATACTCAGTTGCTCCCTGGCGATTAACTTTTACTACCAGCTGTGTCTATCCACTGGTGGGGAGAAATGATTCAGTCTATAGCTGAGCTCAAACAAGCTAAAACAGGTAGGACAGGCTATTTATAATTTACACTGTACTTGTACCAACCATCATAAGGCCTGCACAGATAACTGAATATAATCTCACATTTTGTATGACAATAGAGATGGCAGTAAATAATCACTGAGTAGCACTACAATATCTTTGAGCAGTCATTTTAAACTGGTTGGTTTTATTTCACCAACATAATATAGAGCAGTTCATGCATCTATTACCTCCATACACCGTAGCAATGACAACCACCTCAATTCACTCCTATCCTCTCACTAGAAGGACACAGATGTTTCCAGTCATACTCGGCTTGCTCTCTGGTGATTAAATTTTACTAGCCGCTGTGTTTATTCTCTCGTGGGCAGGAATGGTTCAGTCTATAGATGAGCTCAAGCAAGCTAAAACAAGTAGGACAAGTTATTTATAACTTACACTGTACATGTCCTAACAATCGTAAGATCTGCACAGATACCTGAGTGTAATCTCACATATTATATGGCAATAAATAGAGATGGCAGTAAATAATCACTGTAGCACCACAACATCTTTGAGCAGTCATTTTAAACTGGTTGGTTTTATTTCACTAACATAATATAGAGCAGTTCATGCATCTATTACCTCCCTACGCCGTAGAAATGACAACCACCTCCATCCACTCCTATCCTCTCACTAGAACGCCACAAATGTTTGCAGTCATACTCAGTTGCTCCCTGGCGATTAACTTTTACAAGCAGCTGTGTTTATCTTCTGGTGGGCAGAAATCATTTAGTCTATAGATGAGCTCAAGCAAGCTAAAACAGGTAGGACAGGTTATTTATAACATACACTTTGCATGTACGAACAACCCTAAGATCTCCACAGATACCCGAATATATTCTCACAGTTTACATGTATATGACAATAGAAATAACAGTAAACAATCAATGTACCACTACAATGTCTTTGAACAGTCATATTCATGGGTTGGTTTTATTTTATTAACAATATATAGAACGATTCATGCATCTATTACCTCCCTAAGCCGTAGCAATGACAACCACCTTAATTCACTCCTATCCTCTCACTAGAAGGACACAGATGTTTCCAGTCATACTCGGCTTGCTCTCTGGCGATTAACTTTTACTAGCCGCTGTGTATATCCTCTGGCGGGCAGAAATTACTCAGTCTATAGATGAGCTCAAACAAGCTAAAACAAGTAGGACAAGTTATTTATAACATACACTGTACATGTCCTAACAATCCTAAGATTTGCACAGATACCCGAGTATAATCTCACATATTATATGGCAATAAATAGAGATGGCAGTAAATAATCACCGTAGCACCACAATATCTTTGAGCAGTCATTTTAAACTGGTTGGTTATATTTCACTAACATAATATAGAGCAGTTCATGCATCTATTACCTTCCTACGCCGTGGCATTGACAACCACCTCAATTCACTCCAATCCTCTCACTAGACGGACACAGTTGTTTCCAGTCATACTCAGTTCGCTCTCTGGTGACTGACGTTTTCTAGCAGCTGTGTTTATTCTCTGGTGGGCAGAAATGGTTCAGTCTATAGATGAGCTCAAGCAAGCTAAAACAAATAGGACAAGTTATTTATAACATACACTTTGCATGTACCAACAACCCTAAGATCTCCACAGATACCCGAATATATTCTCACAGTTTACATGTATATGACAATAGAAATAACAGTAAACAATCAATGTACCACTACAATGTCTTTGAACAGTCATATTCATGGGTTGGTTTCATTTTATTAAAATAATATAGAACAATTCATGCATCTATTACCTCCCTAAGGTGTAGGAATGGCAACTGCCGCAATTCGCTCCTATCCTCTCACTAGAAGGACACAGATGTTTCCAGCCATACTCAGCCTGCTCTCTGGTGATTAACTTTTACTAGCCGCTGTGTATATCCTCTGGTGGGCAGAAATGATTCAGTCTATAGATGAGCTCAAACAAGCTAAGACAAGTAGGACAAGTTATTTATAACATACACTGTACATGTCCTAACAATCCTAAGATCTGCACAGATACCCGAGTGTAATCTCACATATTATATGACAATAAATAGAGATGGCAGTAAATAATCACTGTAGCACCACAACATCTTTGAGCAGTGATTTTAAACTGGTTGGTTTTATTCCACTAACATAATATGGAGCAGTTCATGCATCTATTACCTCCCTACGCCGTAGGAATGACAACCACCTCCATCCACTCCTATCCTCTCACTAGAAGGACACAGTTGTTTCCAGTCATACTCAGCTCGCTCTCTGGTGACTGACTTTTACTAGCCGCTGTGTATATCCTCTGGTGGGCAGAAATGATTCTGTCTATAGATGAGCTCAAACAAGCTAAAACAAGTAGGACAAGTTATTTATAACATACACTGTACATGTCCTAACAATCCTAAGATCTGCACAGATACCCGAGTATAATCTCACATATTATATGGCAATAAATAGAGATGGCAGTAAAAAATCACCGTAGCACCACAATATCTTTGAGCAGTCATGCTGAACTGGTTGGTTTTATTTCACTAACGTAATATAGAGCAGTTCATTCATCTATTACCTCCCTACGCCGTAGTAATGACAACCACCTCAATTCACTCCTATCCTCTCACTAGAGGGACACATTTAGTTCCAGTCATACTCAGCTCGCTCTCTGGTGACTAACTTTTACTAGCAGCTGTGTTTATTCTCTGGTGGGCAGAAATGGTTCAGTCTATAGATGAGCTCATGCAAGCTAAAACAAGTAGGACAAGTTATTTATAACATACACTGTACATGTCCTAACAATCATAAGATCTGCACAGATACCCGAGTATAATCTCACATATTATATGGCAATAAATAGAGATGGTAGCAAATAATCACTGTAGCACCACAATATCTTTGAGCAGTCATTTTAAACTGTTTGGTTTTATTTCATTAACATAATATAGAGCAGTTCATGCATCTATCACCTCCCTACGCCGTAGCAATGACAACCACCTCAATTCACTCCTATCCTCTCACTAGAAGGACACAGATGTTTCCAGTCATGCTCAGCTCGCTCTCTGGTGATTAACTTTTACTAGCCGCTGTGTATATCCTCTGGTGGGCAGAAATGATTCAGTCTATAGATGAGCTCAAACAAGCTAAAACAAGTTGGACAAGTTATTTATAACATACACTGTACATGTCCTAACAATCCTAGGATCTGCACAGATACCCGAGTATAATCTCACATATTATATGGCAATAAATAGAGATGGCAGTAAATAATCACCGTAGCACCACAACATCTTTGAGCAGTCATTTTAAACCGGTTGGTTTTATTTCCCTAACCTAATATAGAGCAGTTCATGCATCTATTACCCCCTACGCCGTAGCAATGACAACCACCTCAATTCACTCCTATCCTCTCACTAGAAGGACACAGTTGTTTCCAGTCATACTCAGCTCGCTCTCTGGTGACTGACTTTTACTAGCAGCTGTGTTTATTCTCTGGTGGGCAGAAATGGTTCAGTCTATAGATGAGCTCAAGCAAGCTAAAACAAGTAGGACAAGTTATTTATAACATACACTTTGCATGTACGAACAACCCTAAGATCTCCACAGATACCCGAATATATTCTCACAGTTTACATGTATATGACAATAGAAATAACAGTAAACAATCAATGTACCACTACAATGTCTTTGAACAGTCATATTCATGGGTTGGTTTTATTTTATTAACATAATATAGAACAATTCATGCATCTATTACCTCCCTATGCTGTAGGAATGGCAACTGCCGCAATTCGCTCCTATCCTCTCACTAGAAGGACACAGATGTTTCCAGCCATACTCAGCCTGCTCTCTGGTGATTAACTTTTACTAGCCGCTGTGTATATCCTCTGGTGGGCAGAAATGATCCAGTCTATAGATGAGCTCAAACAAGCTAAGACAAGTAGGACAAGTTATTTATAACATACACTGTACATGTCCTAACAATCTTAAGATCTGCACAGATACCCGAGAATAATCTCACATATTATATGGCAATTAATCGAGATGGTAGTAAATAATCGCTGTAGCACCACAATATCTTTGAGCAGTCATTTTAAACTGTTTGGTTTTATTTAACTAACATAAAATAGAGCAGTTCATGCACCTATCACCTCCCTACGCCGTAGGAATGACAACCACCTCCATCCACTCCTATCCTCTCACTAGAAGGACACAGATGTTTGCAGTCATACTCAGTTGGTCCCTGTCGATTAAATTTTACTACCAGCTGTGTCTATCCACTGGTGGGGAGAAATGGTTTAGTCTATAGCTGAGCTCAAACAAGCTAAAACAGGTAGGACAGGCTATTTATAATTTACACTGTACTTGTACCAACCATCATAAGGTCTGCACAGATAACCGAATATAATCTCACATTTTGTATGACAATAGAGATGGCAGTAAATAATCACTGAGTAGCACTACAATATCTTTGAGCAGTCATTTTAAACTGGTTGGTTTTATTTCACTAACATAATATAGAGCAGTTCATGCATCTATTACCTCCCTACGCCGTAGGAATGACAACCACCTCCATCCACTCCTATCCTCTCATTAGAAGGACACAGATGTTTGCAGTCATACTCATTTGCTCCCTGGCGATTAACTTTTACAAGCAGCTGTGTTTATCCTCTGGTGGGCAGAAATCATTTAGTCTATAGATGAGCTCAAGCAAGCTAAAACAGGTAGGACAGGTTATTTATAACATACACTTTGAATGTACAAACAACCCTAAGATCTCCACAGATACCCGAATATATTCTCACAGTTTACATGCATATGACAATAGAAATAACAGTAACCAATCAATGTACCACTACAATGTCTTTGAACAGTCAAATTCATGGGTTGGTTTTATTTTATTAACAATATATAGAACAATTCATGCATCTATTACCTCCCTAAGCCGTAGCAATGACAACCACCTCAATTCACTCCTATCCTCTCACTAGAAGGACACAGATGTTTCCAGTCATACTCGGCTTGCTCTCTGGTGATTAACTTTTACTAGCCGCTGTGTATATCCTCTGGTGGGCAGAAATTATTCAGTCTATGGATGAGCTCAAACAAGCTAAAACAAGTAGGACAAGTTATTTATAACATACACTGTACATGTCCTAACAATCCTAAGATTTGCACAGATACCCGAGTATAATCTCACATATTATATGGCAATAAATAGAGATGGCAGTAAATAATCACCGTAGCACCACAATATCTTTGAGCAGTCATTTTAAACTGGTTGGTTATATTTCACTAACATAATATAGAGCAGTTCATGCATCTATTACCTCCCTACGCCGTGGCATTGACAACCACCTCAATTCACTCCAATCCTCTCACTAGACGGACACAGTTGTTTCCAGTCATACTCAGTTCGCTCTCTGGTGACTGACGTTTTCTAGCAGCTGTATTTATTCTCTGGTGGGCAGAAATGGTTCAGTCTATAGATGAGCTCAGGCAATCTAAAACAAGTAGGACAAGTTATTTGTAACATACACTGTACATGTCCTAACGATCCTAATATCTGCACAGATACCCGAGTATAATCTCACATATTATATGGCAATAAATAGAGATGGCAGTAAATAATCACTGTAGCACCACAACATCTTTGAGCAGTCATTTTAAACTGGTTGGTTTTATTTCACTAACCTAATATAGAGCAGTTCATGCATCTATTACCCCCTACGCCGTAGCATTGAAAACCACCTCAATTCACTCCTATCCTCTCACTAGAAGGACACAGTTGTTTCCAGTCATACTCAGCTCGCTCTCTGGTGACTGACTTTTACTAGCAGCTGTGTTTATTCTCTGGTGGGCAGAAATGGTCCAGTCTATAGATGAGCTCAAGCAAGCTAAAACAAGTAGGACAAGTTATTTATAACATACACTTTGCATGTACGAACAACCCTAAGATCTCCACAGATACCCGAATATATTCTCACAGTTTACATGTATATGACAAAAGAAATAACAGTAAACAATCAATGTACCACTACAATGTCTTTGAACAGTCATATTCATGGGTTGGTTTTATTTTATTAACATAATATAGAACAATTCATGCATCTATTACCTCCCTAAGCCGTAGGAATGGCAACTGCCGCAATTCACTCCTATCCTCTCACTAGAAGGACACAGATGTTTCCAGTCATACTCCTCTTGCTCCCTGGTAATTGACTTTTACTACCAGCTGTGTCTATCCACTGGTGGGAAGAAATGATTCAGTCTATAGCTGAGCTCAAACAAGCTAAGACAGGTAGGACAGTCTATTTTTAATTTACACTGTACTTGTATCAACCATCATAAGGTCTGCACAGATAACCGAATATAATCTCACATTTTGTATGACAATAGAGATGGCAGTAAATAATCACTGAGTAGCACTACAATATCTTTGAGCAGTCATTTTAAACTGGTTGGTTTTATTTCAAGAACATAATATAGAGCAGTTCATGCATCTATTACCTCCATACACCGTAGCAATGACAACCACCTCAATTCACTCCTATCCTCTCACTAGAAGGACACAGATGTTTCCAGTCATGCTCAGCTCGCTCTCTGGTGATTAACTTTTACTAGCCGCTGTGTATATCCTCTGGTGGGCAGAAATGATTCTGTCTATAGATGAGCTCAAACAAGCTAAAACAAGTAGGACAAGTTATTTATAACATACACTGTACATGTCCTAACAATCCTAAGATCTGCACAGATACCCGAGTATAATCTCACATATTATATGGCAATAAATAGAGATGGCAGTAAAAAATCACCGTAGCACCACAATATCTTTGAGCAGTCATGCTGAACTGGTTGGTTTTATTTCACTAACGTAATATAGAGCAGTTCATTCATCTATTACCTCCCTACGCCGTAGTAATGACAACCACCTCAATTCACTCCTATCCTCTCACTAGAGGGACACATTTAGTTCCAGTCATACTCAGCTCGCTCTCTGGTGACTAACTTTTACTAGCAGCTGTGTTTATTCTCTGGTGGGCAGAAATGGTTCAGTCTATAGATGAGCTCATGCAAGCTAAAACAAGTAGGACAAGTTATTTATAACATACACTGTACATGTCCTAACAATCATAAGATCTGCACAGATACCCGAGTATAATCTCACATATTATATGGCAATAAATAGAGATGGTAGCAAATAATCACTGTAGCACCACAATATCTTTGAGCAGTCATTTTAAACTGTTTGGTTTTATTTCATTAACATAATATAGAGCAGTTCATGCATCTATCACCTCCCTACGCCGTAGCAATGACAACCACCTCAATTCACTCCTATCCTCTCACTAGAAGGACACAGATGTTTCCAGTCATGCTCAGCTCGCTCTCTGGTGATTAACTTTTACTAGCCGCTGTGTATATCCTCTGGTGGGCAGAAATGATTCAGTCTATAGATGAGCTCAAACAAGCTAAAACAAGTTGGACAAGTTATTTATAACATACACTGTACATGTCCTAACAATCCTAGGATCTGCACAGATACCCGCGTATAATCTCACATATTATATGGCAATAAATAGAGATGGCAGTAAATAATCACCGTAGCACCACAACATCTTTGAGCAGTCATTTTAAACCGGTTGGTTTTATTTCCCTAACCTAATATAGAGCAGTTCATGCATCTATTACCCCCTACGCCGTAGCAATGACAACCACCTCAATTCACTCCTATCCTCTCACTAGAAGGACACAGTTGTTTCCAGTCATACTCAGCTCGCTCTCTGGTGACTGACTTTTACTAGCAGCTGTGTTTATTCTCTGGTGGGCAGAAATGGTTCAGTCTATAGATGAGCTCAAGCAAGCTAAAACAAGTAGGACAAGTTATTTATAACATACACTTTGCATGTACGAACAACCCTAAGATCTCCACAGATACCCGAATATATTCTCACAGTTTACATGTATATGACAATAGAAATAACAGTAAACAATCAATGTACCACTACAATGTCTTTGAACAGTCATATTCATGGGTTGGTTTTATTTTATTAACATAATATAGAACAATTCATGCATCTATTACCTCCCTATGCTGTAGGAATGGCAACTGCCGCAATTCGCTCCTATCCTCTCACTAGAAGGACACAGATGTTTCCAGCCATACTCAGCCTGCTCTCTGGTGATTAACTTTTACTAGCCGCTGTGTATATCCTCTGGTGGGCAGAAATGATCCAGTCTATAGATGAGCTCAAACAAGCTAAGACAAGTAGGACAAGTTATTTATAACATACACTGTACATGTCCTAACAATCTTAAGATCTGCACAGATACCCGAGAATAATCTCACATATTATATGGCAATTAATCGAGATGGTAGTAAATAATCGCTGTAGCACCACAATATCTTTGAGCAGTCATTTTAAACTGTTTGGTTTTATTTAACTAACATAAAATAGAGCAGTTCATGCACCTATCACCTCCCTACGCCGTAGGAATGACAACCACCTCCATCCACTCCTATCCTCTCACTAGAAGGACACAGATGTTTGCAGTCATACTCAGTTGGTCCCTGTCGATTAAATTTTACTACCAGCTGTGTCTATCCACTGGTGGGGAGAAATGGTTTAGTCTATAGCTGAGCTCAAACAAGCTAAAACAGGTAGGACAGGCTATTTATAATTTACACTGTACTTGTACCAACCATCATAAGGTCTGCACAGATAACCGAATATAATCTCACATTTTGTATGACAATAGAGATGGCAGTAAATAATCACTGAGTAGCACTACAATATCTTTGAGCAGTCATTTTAAACTGGTTGGTTTTATTTCACTAACATAATATAGAGCAGTTCATGCATCTATTACCTCCCTACGCCGTAGGAATGACAACCACCTCCATCCACTCCTATCCTCTCATTAGAAGGACACAGATGTTTGCAGTCATACTCATTTGCTCCCTGGCGATTAACTTTTACAAGCAGCTGTGTTTATCCTCTGGTGGGCAGAAATCATTTAGTCTATAGATGGGCTCAAGCAAGCTAAAACAGGTAGGACAAGTTATTTATAACATACACTGTACATGTCCTAACAATCCTAAGATCTGCACAGATACCCGAGTATAATCTCACATATTATATGGCAATAAATAGAGATGGCAGTAAAAAATCACCGTAGCACCACAATATCTTTGAGCAGTCATGCTGAACTGGTTGGTTTTATTTCACTAACGTAATATAGAGCAGTTCATTCATCTATTACCTCCCTACGCCGTAGTAATGACAACCACCTCAATTCACTCCTATCCTCTCACTAGAGGGACACATTTAGTTCCAGTCATACTCAGCTCGCTCTCTGGTGACTGACTTTAACTAGCAGCTGTGTTTATTCTCTGGTGGGCAGAAATGGTTCAGTCTATAGATGAGCTCATGCAAGCTAAAACAAGTAGGACAAGTTATTTATAACATACACTGTACATGTCCTAACAATCATAAGATCTGCACAGATACCCGAGTATAATCTCACATATTATATGGCAATAAATAGAGATGGTAGCAAATAATCACTGTAGCACCACAATATCTTTGAGCAGTCATTTTAAACTGTTTGGTTTTATTTCATTAACATAATATAGAGCAGTTCATGCATCTATCACCTCCCTACGCCGTAGCAATGACAACCACCTCAATTCACTCCTATCCTCTCACTAGAAGGACACAGATGTTTCCAGTCATGCTCAGCTCGCTCTCTGGTGATTAACTTTTACTAGCCGCTGTGTATATCCTCTGGTGGGCAGAAATGATTCAGTCTATAGATGAGCTCAAACAAGCTAAAACAAGTTGGACAAGTTATTTATAACATACACTGTACATGTCCTAACAATCCTAGGATCTGCACAGATACCCGCGTATAATCTCACATATTATATGGCAATAAATAGAGATGGCAGTAAATAATCACCGTAGCACCACAACATCTTTGAGCAGTCATTTTAAACCGGTTGGTTTTATTTCCCTAACCTAATATAGAGCAGTTCATGCATCTATTACCCCCTACGCCGTAGCAATGACAACCACCTCAATTCACTCCTATCCTCTCACTAGAAGGACACAGTTGTTTCCAGTCATACTCAGCTCGCTCTCTGGTGACTGACTTTTACTAGCAGCTGTGTTTATTCTCTGGTGGGCAGAAATGGTTCAGTCTATAGATGAGCTCAAGCAAGCTAAAACAAGTAGGACAAGTTATTTATAACATACACTTTGCATGTACGAACAACCCTAAGATCTCCACAGATACCCGAATATATTCTCACAGTTTACATGTATATGACAATAGAAATAACAGTAAACAATCAATGTACCACTACAATGTCTTTGAACAGTCATATTCATGGGTTGGTTTTATTTTATTAACATAATATAGAACAATTCATGCATCTATTACCTCCCTATGCTGTAGGAATGGCAACTGCCGCAATTCGCTCCTATCCTCTCACTAGAAGGACACAGATGTTTCCAGCCATACTCAGCCTGCTCTCTGGTGATTAACTTTTACTAGCCGCTGTGTATATCCTCTGGTGGGCAGAAATGATCCAGTCTATAGATGAGCTCAAACAAGCTAAGACAAGTAGGACAAGTTATTTATAACATACACTGTACATGTCCTAACAATCTTAAGATCTGCACAGATACCCGAGAATAATCTCACATATTATATGGCAATTAATCGAGATGGTAGTAAATAATCGCTGTAGCACCACAATATCTTTGAGCAGTCATTTTAAACTGTTTGGTTTTATTTAACTAACATAAAATAGAGCAGTTCATGCACCTATCACCTCCCTACGCCGTAGGAATGACAACCACCTCCATCCACTCCTATCCTCTCACTAGAAGGACACAGATGTTTGCAGTCATACTCAGTTGGTCCCTGTCGATTAAATTTTACTACCAGCTGTGTCTATCCACTGGTGGGGAGAAATGGTTTAGTCTATAGCTGAGCTCAAACAAGCTAAAACAGGTAGGACAGGCTATTTATAATTTACACTGTACTTGTACCAACCATCATAAGGTCTGCACAGATAACCGAATATAATCTCACATTTTGTATGACAATAGAGATGGCAGTAAATAATCACTGAGTAGCACTACAATATCTTTGAGCAGTCATTTTAAACTGGTTGGTTTTATTTCACTAACATAATATAGAGCAGTTCATGCATCTATTACCTCCCTACGCCGTAGGAATGACAACCACCTCCATCCACTCCTATCCTCTCATTAGAAGGACACAGATGTTTGCAGTCATACTCATTTGCTCCCTGGCGATTAACTTTTACAAGCAGCTGTGTTTATCCTCTGGTGGGCAGAAATCATTTAGTCTATAGATGGGCTCAAGCAAGCTAAAACAGGTAGGACAGGTTATTTATAACATACACTTTGAATGTACAAACAACCCTAAGATCTCCACAGATACCCGAATATATTCTCACAGTTTACATGCATATGACAATAGAAATAACAGTAACCAATCAATGTACCACTACAATGTCTTTGAACAGTCAAATTCATGGGTTGGTTTTATTTTATTAACAATATATAGAACAATTCATGCATCTATTACCTCCCTAAGCCGTAGCAATGACAACCACCTCAATTCACTCCTATCCTCTCACTAGAAGGACACAGATGTTTCCAGTCATACTCGGCTTGCTCTCTGGTGATTAACTTTTACTAGCCGCTGTGTATATCCTCTGGTGGGCAGAAATTATTCAGTCTATGGATGAGCTCAAACAAGCTAAAACAAGTAGGACAAGTTATTTATAACATACACTGTACATGTCCTAACAATCCTAAGATTTGCACAGATACCCGAGTATAATCTCACATATTATATGGCAATAAATAGAGATGGCAGTAAATAATCACCGTAGCACCACAATATCTTTGAGCAGTCATTTTAAACTGGTTGGTTATATTTCACTAACATAATATAGAGCAGTTCATGCATCTATTACCTCCCTACGCCGTGGCATTGACAACCACCTCAATTCACTCCAATCCTCTCACTAGACGGACACAGTTGTTTCCAGTCATACTCAGTTCGCTCTCTGGTGACTGACGTTTTCTAGCAGCTGTATTTATTCTCTGGTGGGCAGAAATGGTTCAGTCTATAGATGAGCTCAGGCAATCTAAAACAAGTAGGACAAGTTATTTGTAACATACACTGTACATGTCCTAACGATCCTAATATCTGCACAGATACCCGAGTATAATCTCACATATTATATGGCAATAAATAGAGATGGCAGTAAATAATCACTGTAGCACCACAACATCTTTGAGCAGTCATTTTAAACTGGTTGGTTTTATTTCACTAACCTAATATAGAGCAGTTCATGCATCTATTACCCCCTACGCCGTAGCATTGAAAACCACCTCAATTCACTCCTATCCTCTCACTAGAAGGACACAGTTGTTTCCAGTCATACTCAGCTCGCTCTCTGGTGACTGACTTTTACTAGCAGCTGTGTTTATTCTCTGGTGGGCAGAAATGGTCCAGTCTATAGATGAGCTCAAGCAAGCTAAAACAAGTAGGACAAGTTATTTATAACATACACTTTGCATGTACGAACAACCCTAAGATCTCCACAGATACCCGAATATATTCTCACAGTTTACATGTATATGACAAAAGAAATAACAGTAAACAATCAATGTACCACTACAATGTCTTTGAACAGTCATATTCATGGGTTGGTTTTATTTTATTAACATAATATAGAACAATTCATGCATCTATTACCTCCCTAAGCCGTAGGAATGGCAACTGCCGCAATTCACTCCTATCCTCTCACTAGAAGGACACAGATGTTTCCAGTCATACTCCTCTTGCTCCCTGGTAATTGACTTTTACTACCAGCTGTGTCTATCCACTGGTGGGAAGAAATGATTCAGTCTATAGCTGAGCTCAAACAAGCTAAGACAGGTAGGACAGGCTATTTTTAATTTACACTGTACTTGTATCAACCATCATAAGGTCTGCACAGATAACCGAATATAATCTCACATTTTGTATGACAATAGAGATGGCAGTAAATAATCACTGAGTAGCACTACAATATCTTTGAGCAGTCATTTTAAACTGGTTGGTTTTATTTCAAGAACATAATATAGAGCAGTTCATGCATCTATTACCTCCATACACCGTAGCAATGACAACCACCTCAATTCACTCCTATCCTCTCACTAGAAGGACACAGATGTTTCCAGTCATGCTCAGCTCGCTCTCTGGTGATTAACTTTTACTAGCCGCTGTGTATATCCTCTGGTGGGCAGAAATGATTCTGTCTATAGATGAGCTCAAACAAGCTAAAACAAGTAGGACAAGTTATTTATAACATACACTGTACATGTCCTAACAATCCTAGGATCTGCACAGATACCCGAGTATAATCTCACATATTATATGGCAATAAATAGAGATGGCAGTAAATAATCACTGTAGCACCACAACATCTTTGAGCAGTCATTTTAAACTAGTTGGTTTTATTTCACTAACATAATATAGAGCAGTTCATGCATCTATTACCTCCCTATGCCGTAGAAATGACAACTACCTCAATTCACTCGTATCCTCTCACTAGAAGGACACAGATGTTTGCAGTCATACTCAGTTGCACCCTGGCGGTTAACTTTTACAAGCAGCTGTGTTTATCCTCTGGTGGGCAGAAATCATTTAGTCTATTTAGATAAGCTCAAGCAAGCTAAAACAGGTAGGACAGGTTATTTATAACATACACTTTGCATGTACGAACAACCCTAAGATCTCCACAGATACCCGAATATATTCTCACAGTTTACATGTATATGACAATAGAAATAACAGTAAACAATCAATGTACCACTACAATGTCTTTGAACAGTCATATTCATGGGTTGGTTTTACTTTATTAACAATATATAGAACCATTCATGTATCTATTACCTTCCTAAACCGTAGCAATGACAACCACCTCAATGCACTCCTATCCTCTCACTAGAAGGACACAGATGTTTCCAGTCATACTCGGCTTGCTCTCTGGTGATTAACTTTTACAAGCAGCTGTGTTTATCCTCTGGTGGGCAGAAATGATTTAGTCTATAGATGAGCTCAAACAAGCTAAAACAAGTAGGACAGGTTATTTATGACATACACTTTGCATGTACGAACAATCCTAAGATCTCCACAGATACCCGAATATAATCTCACAGTTTACATGTATATGACAATAGAAATAACAGTAAACTATCAATGTACCACTACAAAATCTTTGAACAGTCATATTCATGGGTTGGTTTTATTGTATTAACATAATATAGAACAATTCATGCATCTATTACCTCCCTAAGCCGTAGGAATGACAACTGCCGCAATTCACTCCTATCCTCTCCCTAGAAGGACACAGATGTTTCCAGTGATACTCATCTTGCTCCCTGGTAATTGACTTTTACTACCAGCTGTGTCTATCCACTGGTGGGGAGAAATGATTCAGTCTATAGCTGAGCTCAAACAAGCTAAGACAGGTAAGACAGGCTATTTATAATTTACACTGTACTTGTACCAACCATCATAAGGTCTGCACAGATAACCGAATATAATCTCACATTTTGTATGACAATAGAGATGGCAGTAAATAATCACTGAGTAGCACTACAATATCTTTGAGCAGTCATTTTAAACTGGTTGGTTTTATTTCAAGAACATAATATAGAGCAGTTCATGCATCTATTACCTCCATACACCGTAGCAATGACAACCACCTCAATTCACTCCTATCCTCTCACTAGAAGGACACAGATGTTTCCAGTCATGCTCAGCTCGCTCTCTGGTGATTAACTTTTACTAGCCGCTGTGTATATCCTCTGGTGGGCAGAAATGATTCTGTCTATAGATGAGCTCAAACAAGCTAAAACAAGTAGGACAAGTTATTTATAACATACACTGTACATGTCCTAACAATCCTAGGATCTGCACAGATACCCGAGTATAATCTCACATATTATATGGCAATAAATAGAGATGGCAGTAAATAATCACTGTAGCACCACAACATCTTTGAGCAGTGATTTTAAACTGGTTGGTTTTATTCCACTAACATAATATGGAGCAGTTCATGCATCTATTACCTCCCTACGCCGTAGGAATGACAACCACCTCCATCCACTCCTATCCTCTCACTAGAAGGACACAGTTGTTTCCAGTCATACTCAGCTCGCTCTCTGGTGACTGACTTTTACTAGCCGCTGTGTATATCCTCTGGTGGGCAGAAATGATTCTGTCTATAGATGAGCTCAAACAAGCTAAAACAAGTAGGACAAGTTATTTATAACATACACTGTACATGTCCTAACAATCCTAAGATCTGCACAGATACCCGAGTATAATCTCACATATTATATGGCAATAAATAGAGATGGCAGTAAAAAATCACCGTAGCACCACAATATCTTTGAGCAGTCATGCTGAACTGGTTGGTTTTATTTCACTAACGTAATATAGAGCAGTTCATTCATCTATTACCTCCCTACGCCGTAGTAATGACAACCACCTCAATTCACTCCTATCCTCTCACTAGAGGGACACATTTAGTTCCAGTCATACTCAGCTCGCTCTCTGGTGACTAACTTTTACTAGCAGCTGTGTTTATTCTCTGGTGGGCAGAAATGGTTCAGTCTATAGATGAGCTCATGCAAGCTAAAACAAGTAGGACAAGTTATTTATAACATACACTGTACATGTCCTAACAATCATAAGATCTGCACAGATACCCGAGTATAATCTCACATATTATATGGCAATAAATAGAGATGGTAGCAAATAATCACTGTAGCACCACAATATCTTTGAGCAGTCATTTTAAACTGTTTGGTTTTATTTCATTAACATAATATAGAGCAGTTCATGCATCTATCACCTCCCTACGCCGTAGCAATGACAACCACCTCAATTCACTCCTATCCTCTCACTAGAAGGACACAGATGTTTCCAGTCATGCTCAGCTCGCTCTCTGGTGATTAACTTTTACTAGCCGCTGTGTATATCCTCTGGTGGGCAGAAATGATTCAGTCTATAGATGAGCTCAAACAAGCTAAAACAAGTTGGACAAGTTATTTATAACATACACTGTACATGTCCTAACAATCCTAGGATCTGCACAGATACCCGCGTATAATCTCACATATTATATGGCAATAAATAGAGATGGCAGTAAATAATCACCGTAGCACCACAATATCTTTGAGCAGTCATGCTGAACTGGTTGGTTTTATTTCACTAACATAATATAGAGCAGTTCATGCATCTATTACCTCCATACGCCGTAGTAATGACAACCACCTCAATTCACTCCTATCCTCTCCTTAGAAGGACACATTTAGTTCCAGTCATACCCAGTTCGCTCTCTGGTGACTGACTTTTTCTAGCAGTTGTGTTTATTCTCTGGTGGGCAGAAATGGTTCAGTCTATAGATGAGCTCAAGCAAGCTAAAACAAGTAGGACAAGTTATTTATAACATACACTGTACATGTCCTAACAATCTTAAGATCTGCACAGATACCCGAGTATAATCTCACATATTATATGGCAATAAATAGAGATGGTAGTAAATAATCACTGTAGCACCACAATATCTTTGAGCAGTCATTTTAAACTGTTTGGTTATATTTCACTAACATATAGAGCAGTTCATGCATCTATCACCTCCCTACGCCGTAGGAATGACAACCACCTCCATCCACTCCTATCCTCTCACTAGAAGGACACATATGTTTGCAGTCATACTCAGTTGCTCCCTGGCGATTAACTTTTACAAGCAGCTGTGTTTATCCTCTGGTAGGCAGAAATGATTTAGTCTATAGATGAGCTCAAACAAGCTAAAACAGGTAGGACAGGTTATTTATAACATACACTTTGCATGTACGAACATTCCTAAGATCTCCACAGATACCCGAATATAATCTCACAGTTTACATGTATATGACAATAGAAATAACAGTAAACTATCAATGTACCACTACAAAGTCTTTTAACAGTCATATTCATGGGTTGGTTTTATTTTATTTACATAATATAGAACCATTCATGCATCTAGTACCTCCCTAAGCCGTAGGAATGACAACCGCCGCAATTCACTCCTATCCTCTCACTAGAAGGACACAGATGTTTCCAGTCATACTCATCTTGCTCCCTGGTAATTGAATTTTACTACCAGCTGTGTCTATCCACTGGTGGAGAGAAATGATTCAGTCTATAGCTGAGCTCAAACAAGCTAAGACAGGTAGGACAGGCTATTTATAATTTACACTGTACTTGTACCAACCATCATAAGGTCTGCACAGATAACCGAATATAATCTCACATTTTGTATGACAATAGAGATGGCAGTAAATAATCACTGAGTAGCACTACAATATCTTTGAGCAGTCATTTTAAACTGGTTGGCTTTATTTCACTAACATAATATAGAGCAGTTCATGCATCTATTACCTCCCTACGCCGTAGGAATGACAACCACCTCCATCCACTCCTATCCTCTCATTAGAAGGACACAGATGTTTGCAGTCATACTCATTTGCTCCCTGGCGATTAACTTTTACAAGCAGCTGTGTTTATCCTCTGGTGGGCAGAAATCATTTAGTCTATAGATGAGCTCAAGCAAGCTAAAACAGGTAGGACAGGTTATTTATAACATACACTTTGAATGTACAAACAACCCTAAGATCTCCACAGATACCCGAATATATTCTCACAGTTTACATGCATATGACAATAGAAATAATAGTAACCAATCAATGTACCACTACAATGTCTTTGAACAGTCAAATTCATGGGTTGGTTTTATTTTATTAACAATATATAGAACAATTCATGCATCTATTACCTCCCTAAGCCGTAGCAATGACAACCACCTCAATTCACTCCTATCCTCTCACTAGAAGGACACAGATGTTTCCAGTCATACTCGGCTTGCTCTCTGGTGATTAACTTTTACTAGCCGCTGTGTATATCCTCTGGTGGGCAGAAATTATTCAGTCTATGGATGAGCTCAAACAAGCTAAAACAAGTAGGACAAGTTATTTATAACATACACTGTACATGTCCTAACAATCCTAAGATTTGCACAGATACCCGAGTATAATCTCACATATTATATGGCAATAAATAGAGATGGCAGTAAATAATCACCGTAGCACCACAATATCTTTGAGCAGTCATTTTAAACTGGTTGGTTATATTTCACTAACATAATATAGAGCAGTTCATGCATCTATTACCTCCCTACGCCGTGGCATTGACAACCACCTCAATTCACTCCAATCCTCTCACTAGACGGACACAGTTGTTTCCAGTCATACTCAGTTCGCTCTCTGGTGACTGACTTTTTCTAGCAGCTGTATTTATTCTCTGGTGGGCAGAAATGGTTCAGTCTATAGATGAGCTCAGGCAATCTAAAACAAGTAGGACAAGTTATTTATAACATACACTGTACATGTCCTAACGATCCTAATATCTGCACAGATACCCGAGTATAATCTCACATATTATATGGCAATAAATAGAGATGGCAGTAAATAATCACTGTAGCACCACAACATCTTTGAGCAGTCATTTTAAACTGGTTGGTTTTATTTCACTAACCTAATATAGAGCAGTTCATGCATCTATTACCCCCTACGCCGTAGCATTGAAAACCACCTCAATTCACTCCTATCCTCTCACTAGAAGGACACAGTTGTTTCCAGTCATACTCAGCTCGCTCTCTGGTGACTGACTTTTACTAGCAGCTGTGTTTATTCTCTGGTGGGCAGAAATGGTCCAGTCTATAGATGAGCTCAAGCAAGCTAAAACAAGTAGGACAAGTTATTTATAACATACACTTTGCATGTACGAACAACCCTAAGATCTCCACAGATACCCGAATATATCCTCACAGTTTACATGTATATGACAAAAGAAATAACAGTAAACAATCAATGTACCACTACAATGTCTTTGAACAGTCATATTCATGGGTTGGTTTTATTTTATTAACATAATATAGAACAATTCATGCATCTATTACCTCCCTAAGCCGTAGGAATGGCAACTGCCGCAATTCACTCCTATCCTCTCACTAGAAGGACACAGATGTTTCCAGTCATACTCCTCTTGCTCCCTGGTAATTGACTTTTACTACCAGCTGTGTCTATCCACTGGTGGGAAGAAATGATTCAGTCTATAGCTGAGCTCAAACAAGCTAAGACAGGTAGGACAGGCTATTTATAATTTACACTGTACTTGTACCAACCATCATAAGGTCTGCACAGATAACCGAATATAATCTCACATTTTGTATGACAATAGAGATGGCAGTAAATAATCACTGAGTAGCACTACAATATCTTTGAGCAGTCATTTTAAACTGGTTGGCTTTATTTCACTAACATAATATAGAGCAGTTCATGCATCTATTACCTCCCTACGCCGTAGGAATGACAACCACCTCCATCCACTCCTATCCTCTCATTAGAAGGACACAGATGTTTGCAGTCATACTCATTTGCTCCCTGGCGATTAACTTTTACAAGCAGCTGTGTTTATCCTCTGGTGGGCAGAAATCATTTAGTCTATAGATGAGCTCAAGCAAGCTAAAACAGGTAGGACAGGTTATTTATAACATACACTTTGAATGTACAAACAACCCTAAGATCTCCACAGATACCCGAATATATTCTCACAGTTTACATGCATATGACAATAGAAATAATAGTAACCAATCAATGTACCACTACAATGTCTTTGAACAGTCAAATTCATGGGTTGGTTTTATTTTATTAACAATATATAGAACAATTCATGCATCTATTACCTCCCTAAGCCGTAGCAATGACAACCACCTCAATTCACTCCTATCCTCTCACTAGAAGGACACAGATGTTTCCAGTCATACTCGGCTTGCTCTCTGGTGATTAACTTTTACTAGCCGCTGTGTATATCCTCTGGTGGGCAGAAATTATTCAGTCTATGGATGAGCTCAAACAAGCTAAAACAAGTAGGACAAGTTATTTATAACATACACTGTACATGTCCTAACAATCCTAAGATTTGCACAGATACCCGAGTATAATCTCACATATTATATGGCAATAAATAGAGATGGCAGTAAATAATCACCGTAGCACCACAATATCTTTGAGCAGTCATTTTAAACTGGTTGGTTATATTTCACTAACATAATATAGAGCAGTTCATGCATCTATTACCTCCCTACGCCGTGGCATTGACAACCACCTCAATTCACTCCAATCCTCTCACTAGACGGACACAGTTGTTTCCAGTCATACTCAGTTCGCTCTCTGGTGACTGACGTTTTCTAGCAGCTGTATTTATTCTCTGGTGGGCAGAAATGGTTCAGTCTATAGATGAGCTCAGGCAATCTAAAACAAGTAGGACAAGTTATTTATAACATACACTGTACATGTCCTAACGATCCTAATATCTGCACAGATACCCGAGTATAATCTCACATATTATATGGCAATAAATAGAGATGGCAGTAAATAATCACTGTAGCACCACAACATCTTTGAGCAGTCATTTTAAACTGGTTGGTTTTATTTCACTAACCTAATATAGAGCAGTTCATGCATCTATTACCCCCTACGCCGTAGCATTGAAAACCACCTCAATTCACTCCTATCCTCTCACTAGAAGGACACAGTTGTTTCCAGTCATACTCAGCTCGCTCTCTGGTGACTGACTTTTACTAGCAGCTGTGTTTATTCTCTGGTGGGCAGAAATGGTCCAGTCTATAGATGAGCTCAAGCAAGCTAAAACAAGTAGGACAAGTTATTTATAACATACACTTTGCATGTACGAACAACCCTAAGATCTCCACAGATACCCGAATATATCCTCACAGTTTACATGTATATGACAAAAGAAATAACAGTAAACAATCAATGTACCACTACAATGTCTTTGAACAGTCATATTCATGGGTTGGTTTTATTTTATTAACATAATATAGAACAATTCATGCATCTATTACCTCCCTAAGCCGTAGGAATGGCAACTGCCGCAATTCACTCCTATCCTCTCACTAGAAGGACACAGATGTTTCCAGTCATACTCCTCTTGCTCCCTGGTAATTGACTTTTACTACCAGCTGTGTCTATCCACTGGTGGGAAGAAATGATTCAGTCTATAGCTGAGCTCAAACAAGCTAAGACAGGTAGGACAGGCTATTTTTAATTTACACTGTACTTGTATCAACCATCATAAGGTCTGCACAGATAACCGAATATAATCTCACATTTTGTATGACAATAGAGATGGCAGTAAATAATCACTGAGTAGCACTACAATATCTTTGAGCAGTCATTTTAAACTGGTTGGTTTTATTTCAAGAACATAATATAGAGCAGTTCATGCATCTATTACCTCCATACACCGTAGCAATGACAACCACCTCAATTCACTCCTATCCTCTCACTAGAAGGACACAGATGTTTCCAGTCATGCTCAGCTCGCTCTCTGGTGATTAACTTTTACTAGCCGCTGTGTATATCCTCTGGTGGGCAGAAATGATTCTGTCTATAGATGAGCTCAAACAAGCTAAAACAAGTAGGACAAGTTATTTATAACATACACTGTACATGTCCTAACAATCCTAGGATCTGCACAGATACCCGAGTATAATCTCACATATTATATGGCAATAAATAGAGATGGCAGTAAATAATCACTGTAGCACCACAACATCTTTGAGCAGTCATTTTAAACTAGTTGGTTTTATTTCACTAACATAATATAGAGCAGTTCATGCATCTATTACCTCCCTATGCCGTAGAAATGACAACTACCTCAATTCACTCGTATCCTCTCACTAGAAGGACACAGATGTTTGCAGTCATACTCAGTTGCACCCTGGCGGTTAACTTTTACAAGCAGCTGTGTTTATCCTCTGGTGGGCAGAAATCATTTAGTCTATTTAGATAAGCTCAAGCAAGCTAAAACAGGTAGGACAGGTTATTTATAACATACACTTTGCATGTACGAACAACCCTAAGATCTCCACAGATACCCGAATATATTCTCACAGTTTACATGTATATGACAATAGAAATAACAGTAAACAATCAATGTACCACTACAATGTCTTTGAACGGTCATATTCATGGGTTGGTTTTACTTTATTAACAATATATAGAACCATTCATGTATCTATTACCTTCCTAAACCGTAGCAATGACAACCACCTCAATGCACTCCTATCCTCTCACTAGAAGGACACAGATGTTTCCAGTCATACTCGGCTTGCTCTCTGGTGATTAACTTTTACAAGCAGCTGTGTTTATCCTCTGGTGGGCAGAAATGATTTAGTCTATAGATGAGCTCAAACAAGCTAAAACAAGTAGGACAGGTTATTTATGACATACACTTTGCATGTACGAACAATCCTAAGATCTCCACAGATACCCGAATATATTCTCACAGTTTACATGTATATGACAATAGAAATAACAGTAAACTATCAATGTACCACTACAAAATCTTTGAACAGTCATATTCATGGGTTGGTTTTATTGTATTAACATAATATAGAACAATTCATGCATCTATTACCTCCCTAAGCCGTAGGAATGACAACTGCCGCAATTCACTCCTATCCTCTCCCTAGAAGGACACAGATGTTTCCAGTGATACTCATCTTGCTCCCTGGTAATTGACTTTTACTACCAGCTGTGTCTATCCACTGGTGGGGAGAAATGATTCAGTCTATAGCTGAGCTCAAACAAGCTAAGACAGGTAAGACAGGCTATTTATAATTTACACTGTACTTGTACCAACCATCATAAGGTCTGCACAGATAACCGAATATAATCTCACATTTTGTATGACAATAGAGATGGCAGTAAATAATCACTGAGTAGCACTACAATATCTTTGAGCAGTCATTTTAAACTGGTTGGTTTTTTTTCAAGAACATAATATAGAGCAGTTCATGCATCTATTACCTCCATACACCGTAGCAATGACAACCACCTCAATTCACTCCTATCCTCTCACTAGAAGGACACAGATGTTTCCAGTCATGCTCAGCTCGCTCTCTGGTGATTAACTTTTACTAGCCGCTGTGTATATCCTCTGGTGGGCAGAAATGATTCTGTCTATAGATGAGCTCAAACAAGCTAAAACAAGTAGGACAAGTTATTTATAACATACACTGTACATGTCCTAACAATCCTAGGATCTGCACAGATACCCGAGTATAATCTCACATATTATATGGCAATAAATAGAGATGGCAGTAAATAATCACTGTAGCACCACAACATCTTTGAGCAGTGATTTTAAACTGGTTGGTTTTATTCCACTAACATAATATGGAGCAGTTCATGCATCTATTACCTCCCTACGCCGTAGGAATGACAACCACCTCCATCCACTCCTATCCTCTCACTAGAAGGACACAGTTGTTTCCAGTCATACTCAGCTCGCTCTCTGGTGACTGACTTTTACTAGCCGCTGTGTATATCCTCTGGTGGGCAGAAATGATTCTGTCTATAGATGAGCTCAAACAAGCTAAAACAAGTAGGACAAGTTATTTATAACATACACTGTACATGTCCTAACAATCCTAAGATCTGCACAGATACCCGAGTATAATCTCACATATTATATGGCAATAAATAGAGATGGCAGTAAAAAATCACCGTAGCACCACAATATCTTTGAGCAGTCATGCTGAACTGGTTGGTTTTATTTCACTAACGTAATATAGAGCAGTTCATTCATCTATTACCTCCCTACGCCGTAGTAATGACAACCACCTCAATTCACTCCTATCCTCTCACTAGAGGGACACATTTAGTTCCAGTCATACTCAGCTCGCTCTCTGGTGACTAACTTTTACTAGCAGCTGTGTTTATTCTCTGGTGGGCAGAAATGGTTCAGTCTATAGATGAGCTCATGCAAGCTAAAACAAGTAGGACAAGTTATTTATAACATACACTGTACATGTCCTAACAATCATAAGATCTGCACAGATACCCGAGTATAATCTCACATATTATATGGCAATAAATAGAGATGGTAGCAAATAATCACTGTAGCACCACAATATCTTTGAGCAGTCATTTTAAACTGTTTGGTTTTATTTCATTAACATAATATAGAGCAGTTCATGCATCTATCACCTCCCTACGCCGTAGCAATGACAACCACCTCAATTCACTCCTATCCTCTCACTAGAAGGACACAGATGTTTCCAGTCATGCTCAGCTCGCTCTCTGGTGATTAACTTTTACTAGCCGCTGTGTATATCCTCTGGTGGGCAGAAATGATTCAGTCTATAGATGAGCTCAAACAAGCTAAAACAAGTTGGACAAGTTATTTATAACATACACTGTACATGTCCTAACAATCCTAGGATCTGCACAGATACCCGCGTATAATCTCACATATTATATGGCAATAAATAGAGATGGCAGTAAATAATCACCGTAGCACCACAATATCTTTGAGCAGTCATGCTGAACTGGTTGGTTTTATTTCACTAACATAATATAGAGCAGTTCATGCATCTATTACCTCCATACGCCGTAGTAATGACAACCACCTCAATTCACTCCTATCCTCTCACTAGAGGGACACATTTAGTTCCAGTCATACTCAGCTCGCTCTCTGGTGACTAACTTTTACTAGCAGCTGTGTTCATTCTCTGGTGGGCAGAAATGGTTCAGTCTATAGATGAGCTCATGCAAGCTAAAACAAGTAGGACAAGTTATTTATAACATACACTGTACATGTCCTAACAATCATAAGATCTGCACAGATACCCGAGTATAATCTCACATATTATATGGCAATAAATAGAGATGGTAGCAAATAATCACTGTAGCACCACAATATCTTTGAGCAGTCATTTTAAACTGTTTGGTTTTATTTCACTAACATAATATAGAGCAGTTCATGCATCTATCACCTCCCTACGCCGTAGGAATGACAACCACCTCCATCCACTCCTATCCTCTCACTAGAAGGACACATATGTTTGCAGTCATACTCAGTTGCTCCCTGGCGATTAACTTTTACAAGCAGCTGTGTTTATCCTCTGGTAGGCAGAAATGATTTAGTCTATAGATGAGCTCAAACAAGCTAAAACAAGTAGGACAGGTTATTTATAACATACACTTTGCATGTACGAACATTCCTAAGATCTCCACAGATACCCGAATATAATCTCACAGTTTACATGTATATGACAATAGAAATAACAGTAAACTATCAATGTACCACTACAAAGTCTTTGAACAGTCATATTCATGGGTTGGTTTTATTTTATTTACATAATATAGAACCATTCATGCATCTAGTACCTCCCTAAGCCGTAGGAATGACAACCGCCGCAATTCACTCCTATCCTCTCACTAGAAGGACACAGATGTTTCCAGTCATACTCATCTTGCTCCCTGGTAATTGAATTTTACTACCAGCTGTGTCTATCCACTGGTGGGGAGAAATGATTCAGTCTATAGCTGAGCTCAAACAAGCTAAGACAGGTAGGACAGGCTAGTTATAATTTACACTGTACTTGTACCAACCATCATAAGGTCTGCACAGATAACCGAATATAATCTCACATTTTGTATGACAATAGAGATGGCAGTAAATAATCACTGAGTAGCACTACAATATCTTTGAGCAGTCATTTTAAACTGGTTGGTTTTATTTCAAGAACATAATATAGAGCAGTTCATGCATCTATTACCTCCATACACCGTAGCAATGACAACCACCTCAATTCACTCCTATCCTCTCACTAGAAGGACACAGATGTTTCCAGTCATGCTCAGCTCGCTCTCTGGTGATTAACTTTTACTAGCCGCTGTGTATATCCTCTGGTGGGCAGAAATGATTCAGTCTATAGATGAGCTCAAACAAGCTAAAAAAATAGGACAAGTTATTTATAACATACACTGTACATGTCCTAACAATCCTAGGATCTGCACAGATACCCGAGTATAATCTCACATATTATATGGCAATAAATAGAGATGGCAGTAAATAATCACCGTAGCACCACAATATCTTTGAGCAGTCATGCTGAACTGGTTGGTTTTATTTCAGTAACATAATATAGAGCAGTTCATGCATCTATTAACTCCCTACGCGGTAGGAATGACAACCACCTCCATCCACTCCTATCCTCTCACTAGAAGGACACAGATGTTTGCAGTCATACTCAGCTGCTCCCTGGCGATTAACTTTTACAAGCAGCTGTGTTTATCCTCTGGTGGGCAGAAATCATTTAGTCTATAGATGAGCTCAAGCAAGCTAAAACAGGTAGGACAGGTTATTTATAACATACACTTTGCATGTACGAACAACCCTAAGATCTCCACAGATACCCGAATATATCCTCACAGTTTACATGTATATGACAAAAGAAATAACAGTAAACAATCAATGTACCACTACAATGTCTTTGAACAGTCATATTCATGGGTTGGTTTTATTTTATTAACATAATATAGAACAATTCATGCATCTATTACCTCCCTAAGCCGTAGGAATGGCAACTGCCGCAATTCACTCCTATCCTCTCACTAGAAGGACACAGATGTTTCCAGTCATACTCCTCTTGCTCCCTGGTAATTGACTTTTACTACCAGCTGTGTCTATCCACTGGTGGGAAGAAATGATTCAGTCTATAGCTGAGCTCAAACAAGCTAAGACAGGTAGGACAGGCTATTTTTAATTTACACTGTACTTGTATCAACCATCATAAGGTCTGCACAGATAACCGAATATAATCTCACATTTTGTATGACAATAGAGATGGCAGTAAATAATCACTGAGTAGCACTACAATATCTTTGAGCAGTCATTTTAAACTGGTTGGTTTTATTTCAAGAACATAATATAGAGCAGTTCATGCATCTATTACCTCCATACACCGTAGCAATGACAACCACCTCAATTCACTCCTATCCTCTCACTAGAAGGACACAGATGTTTCCAGTCATGCTCAGCTCGCTCTCTGGTGATTAACTTTTACTAGCCGCTGTGTATATCCTCTGGTGGGCAGAAATGATTCTGTCTATAGATGAGCTCAAACAAGCTAAAACAAGTAGGACAAGTTATTTATAACATACACTGTACATGTCCTAACAATCCTAGGATCTGCACAGATACCCGAGTATAATCTCACATATTATATGGCAATAAATAGAGATGGCAGTAAATAATCACTGTAGCACCACAACATCTTTGAGCAGTCATTTTAAACTAGTTGGTTTTATTTCACTAACATAATATAGAGCAGTTCATGCATCTATTACCTCCCTATGCCGTAGAAATGACAACTACCTCAATTCACTCGTATCCTCTCACTAGAAGGACACAGATGTTTGCAGTCATACTCAGTTGCACCCTGGCGGTTAACTTTTACAAGCAGCTGTGTTTATCCTCTGGTGGGCAGAAATCATTTAGTCTATTTAGATAAGCTCAAGCAAGCTAAAACAGGTAGGACAGGTTATTTATAACATACACTTTGCATGTACGAACAACCCTAAGATCTCCACAGATACCCGAATATATTCTCACAGTTTACATGTATATGACAATAGAAATAACAGTAAACAATCAATGTACCACTACAATGTCTTTGAACAGTCATATTCATGGGTTGGTTTTACTTTATTAACAATATATAGAACCATTCATGTATCTATTACCTTCCTAAACCGTAGCAATGACAACCACCTCAATGCACTCCTATCCTCTCACTAGAAGGACACAGATGTTTCCAGTCATACTCGGCTTGCTCTCTGGTGATTAACTTTTACAAGCAGCTGTGTTTATCCTCTGGTGGGCAGAAATGATTTAGTCTATAGATGAGCTCAAACAAGCTAAAACAAGTAGGACAGGTTATTTATGACATACACTTTGCATGTACGAACAATCCTAAGATCTCCACAGATACCCGAATATAATCTCACAGTTTACATGTATATGACAATAGAAATAACAGTAAACTATCAATGTACCACTACAAAATCTTTGAACAGTCATATTCATGGGTTGGTTTTATTGTATTAACATAATATAGAACAATTCATGCATCTATTACCTCCCTAAGCCGTAGGAATGACAACTGCCGCAATTCACTCCTATCCTCTCCCTAGAAGGACACAGATGTTTCCAGTGATACTCATCTTGCTCCCTGGTAATTGACTTTTACTACCAGCTGTGTCTATCCACTGGTGGGGAGAAATGATTCAGTCTATAGCTGAGCTCAAACAAGCTAAGACAGGTAAGACAGGCTATTTATAATTTACACTGTACTTGTACCAACCATCATAAGGTCTGCACAGATAACCGAATATAATCTCACATTTTGTATGACAATAGAGATGGCAGTAAATAATCACTGAGTAGCACTACAATATCTTTGAGCAGTCATTTTAAACTGGTTGGTTTTTTTTCAAGAACATAATATAGAGCAGTTCATGCATCTATTACCTCCATACACCGTAGCAATGACAACCACCTCAATTCACTCCTATCCTCTCACTAGAAGGACACAGATGTTTCCAGTCATGCTCAGCTCGCTCTCTGGTGATTAACTTTTACTAGCCGCTGTGTATATCCTCTGGTGGGCAGAAATGATTCTGTCTATAGATGAGCTCAAACAAGCTAAAACAAGTAGGACAAGTTATTTATAACATACACTGTACATGTCCTAACAATCCTAGGATCTGCACAGATACCCGAGTATAATCTCACATATTATATGGCAATAAATAGAGATGGCAGTAAATAATCACTGTAGCACCACAACATCTTTGAGCAGTGATTTTAAACTGGTTGGTTTTATTCCACTAACATAATATGGAGCAGTTCATGCATCTATTACCTCCCTACGCCGTAGGAATGACAACCACCTCCATCCACTCCTATCCTCTCACTAGAAGGACACAGTTGTTTCCAGTCATACTCAGCTCGCTCTCTGGTGACTGACTTTTACTAGCCGCTGTGTATATCCTCTGGTGGGCAGAAATGATTCTGTCTATAGATGAGCTCAAACAAGCTAAAACAAGTAGGACAAGTTATTTATAACATACACTGTACATGTCCTAACAATCCTAAGATCTGCACAGATACCCGAGTATAATCTCACATATTATATGGCAATAAATAGAGATGGCAGTAAAAAATCACCGTAGCACCACAATATCTTTGAGCAGTCATGCTGAACTGGTTGGTTTTATTTCACTAACATAATATAGCGCAGTTCATTCATCTATTACCTCCCTACGCCGTAGTAATGACAACCACCTCAATTCACTCCTATCCTCTCACTAGAGGGACACATTTAGTTCCAGTCATACTCAGCTCGCTCTCTGGTGACTAACTTTTACTAGCAGCTGTGTTTATTCTCTGGTGGGCAGAAATGGTTCAGTCTATGGATGAGCTCGAGCAAGCTAAAACAAGTAGGACAAGTTATTTATAACATACACTGTACATGTCCTAACAATCATAAGATCTGCACAGATACCCGAGTATAATCTCACATATTATATGGCAATAAATAGAGATGGTAGCAAATAATCACTGTAGCACCACAATATCTTTGAGCAGTCATTTTAAACTGTTTGGTTTTATTTCATTAACATAATATAGAGCAGTTCATGCATCTATCACCTCCCTACGCCGTAGCAATGACAACCACCTCAATTCACTCCTATCCTCTCACTAGAAGGACACAGATGTTTCCAGTCATGCTCAGCTCGCTCTCTGGTGATTAACTTTTACTAGCCGCTGTGTATATCCTCTGGTGGGCAGAAATGATTCAGTCTATAGATGAGCTCAAACAAGCTAAAACAAGTTGGACAAGTTATTTATAACATACACTGTACATGTCCTAACAATCCTAGGATCTGCACAGATACCCGCGTATAATCTCACATATTATATGGCAATAAATAGAGATGGCAGTAAATAATCACCGTAGCACCACAATATCTTTGAGCAGTCATGCTGAACTGGTTGGTTTTATTTCACTAACATAATATAGAGCAGTTCATGCATCTATTACCTCCATACGCCGTAGTAATGACAACCACCTCAATTCACTCCTATCCTCTCACTAGAGGGACACATTTAGTTCCAGTCATACTCAGCTCGCTCTCTGGTGACTAACTTTTACTAGCAGCTGTGTTCATTCTCTGGTGGGCAGAAATGGTTCAGTCTATAGATGAGCTCATGCAAGCTAAAACAAGTAGGACAAGTTATTTATAACATACACTGTACATGTCCTAACAATCATAAGATCTGCACAGATACCCGAGTATAATCTCACATATTATATGGCAATAAATAGAGATGGTAGCAAATAATCACTGTAGCACCACAATATCTTTGAGCAGTCATTTTAAACTGTTTGGTTTTATTTCACTAACATAATATAGAGCAGTTCATGCATCTATCACCTCCCTACGCCGTAGGAATGACAACCACCTCCATCCACTCCTATCCTCTCACTAGAAGGACACATATGTTTGCAGTCATACTCAGTTGCTCCCTGGCGATTAACTTTTACAAGCAGCTGTGTTTATCCTCTGGTAGGCAGAAATGATTTAGTCTATAGATGAGCTCAAACAAGCTAAAACAGGTAGGACAGGTTATTTATAACATACACTTTGCATGTACGAACATTCCTAAGATCTCCACAGATACCCGAATATAATCTCACAGTTTACATGTATATGACAATAGAAATAACAGTAAACTATCAATGTACCACTACAAAGTCTTTGAACAGTCATATTCATGGGTTGGTTTTATTTTATTTACATAATATAGAACCATTCATGCATCTAGTACCTCCCTAAGCCGTAGGAATGACAACCGCCGCAATTCACTCCTATCCTCTCACTAGAAGGACACAGATGTTTCCAGTCATACTCATCTTGCTCCCTGGTAATTGAATTTTACTACCAGCTGTGTCTATCCACTGGTGGGGAGAAATGATTCAGTCTATAGCTGAGCTCAAACAAGCTAAGACAGGTAGGACAGGCTAGTTATAATTTACACTGTACTTGTACCAACCATCATAAGGTCTGCACAGATAACCGAATATAATCTCACATTTTGTATGACAATAGAGATGGCAGTAAATAATCACTGAGTAGCACTACAATATCTTTGAGCAGTCATTTTAAACTGGTTGGTTTTATTTCAAGAACATAATATAGAGCAGTTCATGCATCTATTACCTCCATACACCGTAGCAATGACAACCACCTCAATTCACTCCTATCCTCTCACTAGAAGGACACAGATGTTTCCAGTCATGCTCAGCTCGCTCTCTGGTGATTAACTTTTACTAGCCGCTGTGTATATCCTCTGGTGGGCAGAAATGATTCAGTCTATAGATGAGCTCAAACAAGCTAAAAAAATAGGACAAGTTATTTATAACATACACTGTACATGTCCTAACAATCCTAGGATCTGCACAGATACCCGAGTATAATCTCACATATTATATGGCAATAAATAGAGATGGCAGTAAATAATCACCGTAGCACCACAATATCTTTGAGCAGTCATGCTGAACTGGTTGGTTTTATTTCAGTAACATAATATAGAGCAGTTCATGCATCTATTAACTCCCTACGCGGTAGGAATGACAACCACCTCCATCCACTCCTATCCTCTCACTAGAAGGACACAGATGTTTGCAGTCATACTCAGCTGCTCCCTGGCGATTAACTTTTACAAGCAGCTGTGTTTATCCTCTGGTGGGCAGAAATCATTTAGTCTATAGATGAGCTCAAGCAAGCTAAAACAGGTAGGACAGGTTATTTATAACATACACTTTGCATGTACGAACAACCCTAAGATCTCCACAGATACCCAAATATATTCTCACAGTTTACATGTATATGACTATAGAAATGACAGTAAACAATCAATGTACCACTACAATATCTTTGAACAGTCATATTCATGGGCTGGTTTTATTCTATTAACATAATACAGAACAATTCATGCATCTAGTACCTCCCTAAGCCGTAGCAATGGCAACCACCTCAATTCACTCCTATCCTCTCACTAGAAGGACACAGATGTTTCCAGTCATCCTCAGCTCGCTCTCTGGTGATTAACTTTTACTAGCCGCTGTGTATATCCTCTGGAGGGCAGAAATGATTCCGTCTATAGATGAGCTCAAACAAGCTAAAACAAGTAGGACAATTTATTTATAACATACACTGTACATGTCCTAACAATCCTAAGATCTGCACAGATACCCGAGTATAATCTCACATATTATATGGCAATAAATAGAGATGGCAGTAAATAATCACCGTAGCACCACAATATCTTTGAGCAGTCATTTTAAACTGGTTGATTTTATTTCACTAACATAATATAGAGCAGTTCATGCATCTATTACCTCCCTACGCCGTGGCAATGACAACCACCTCAATTCACTCCGATCCTCTCGCTAGACGGACACAGTTGCTTCCAGTCATACTCAGTTCGCTCTCTGGTGACTGACTTTTTCTAGCAGCTGTGTTTATTCTCTGGTGGGCAGAAATGGTTCAGTCTATAGATGAGCTCAAGCAAGCTGAAACAAGTAGGACAAGTTATTTATAACATACACTGTACATGTCCTAACAATCCTAAGATCTGCACAGATACCCGAGTATAATCTCACATATTATATGGCAATAAATAGAGATGGCAGTAAATAATCACTGTAGCACCACAACATCTTTGAGCAGTGATTTTAAACTGGTTGGTTTTATTCCACTAACATAATATGGAGCAGTTCATGCATCTATTACCTCCCTACGCCGTAGGAATGACAACCACCTCCATCCACTCCTATCCTCTCACTAGAAGGACACAGTTGTTTCCAGTCATACTCAGCTCGCTCTCTGGTGACTGACTTTTACTAGCCGCTGTGTATATCCTCTGGTGGGCAGAAATGATTATGTCTATAGATGAGCTCAAACAAGCTAAAACGAGTAGGACAAGTTATTTATAACATACACTGTACATGTCCTAACAGTCCTAAGATCTGCACAGATACCCGAGTGTAATCTCACATATTATATGGCAATAAAATAGAGATGGCAGTAAATAATCACCGTAGCACCACAATATCTTTGAACAGTCATTTTAAACTGGTTGGTTTTATTTCACTAACATAATATAGAGCAGTTCATGCTTCTATTACCTCCCTACGCCGTGGCAATGACAACCACCTCAATTCACTCCAATCCTCTCACTAGACGGACACAGTTGTTTCCAGTCATACTCAGTTTGTTCTCTGGTGACTGACTTTTTCTAGCAGCTGTGTTTATTCTCTCGTGGGCAGAAATGGTTCAGTCTATAGATGAGCTCAAGCAAGCTAAAACAAGTAGGACAAGTTATTTATAACATACACTGTACATGTCCTAACAATCCTAAGATCTGCACAGATACCCGAGTGTAATCTCACATATTATATGACAATAAATAGAGATGGCAGTAAATAATCACTGTAGCACCACAACATCTTTGAGCAGTCATTTTAAACTGGTTGGTTTTATTTCACTAACATAATATAGAGCAGTTCATGCATCTATTACCCCCTACGCCGTAGCAATGACAACCACCTCCATCCACTCCTATCCTCTCACTAGAAGGACACATATGTTTGCAGTCATACTCAATTGCTCCCTGGCGATTAACTTTTACAAGCAGCTGTGTTTATCCTCTGGTAGGCAGAAATGATTTAGTCTATAGATGAGCTCAAACAAGCTAAAACAGGTAGGACAGGTTACTTATAACATACACTTTGCATGTACGAACATTCCTAAGATCTCCACAGATACCCGAATATAATCTCACATATTATATGGCAATAAATAGAGATGGTAGTAAATAATCACTGTAGCACCACAATATCTTTGAGCAGTCATTTTAAACTGTTTGGTTTTATTTCACTAACATAATATAGAGCAGTTCATGCATCTATCACCTCCCTACGCCGTAGGAATGACAACCACCTCCATCCACTCCTATCCTCTCACTAGAAGGACACATATGTTTGCAGTCATACTCAGTTGCTCCCTGGCGATTAACTTCTACAAGCAGCTGTGTTTATCCTCTGGTAGGCAGAAATGATTTAGTCTATAGATGAGCTCAAACAAGCTAAAACAGGTAGGACAGGTTATTTATAACATACACTTTGCATGTACGAACATTCCTAAGATCTCCACAGATACCCGAATATAATCTCACAGTTTACATGTATATGACAATAGAAATAACAGTAAACTATCAATGTACCACTACAAAGTCTTTGAACAGTCATATTCATGGGTTGGTTTTATTTTATTTACATAATATAGAACCATTCATGCATCTAGTACCTCCCTAAGCCGTAGGAATGACAACCGCCGCAATTCACTCCTATCCTCTCACTAGAAGGACACAGATGTTTCCAGTCATACTCATCTTGCTCCCTGGTAATTGAATTTTACTACCAGCTGTGTCTATCCACTGGTGGGGAGAAATGATTCAGTCTATAGCTGAGCTCAAACAAGCTAAGACAGGTAGGACAGGCTATTTATAATTTACACTGTACTTGTACCAACCATCATAAGGTCTGCACAGATAACCGAATATAATCTCACATTTTGTATGACAATAGAGATGGCAGTAAATAATCACTGAGTAGCACTACAATATCTTTGAGCAGTCATTTTAAACTGGTTGGTTTTATTTCAAGAACATAATATAGAGCAGTTCATGCATCTATTACCTCCATACACCGTAGCAATGACAACCACCTCAATTCACTCCTATCCTCTCACTAGAAGGACACAGATGTTTCCAGTCATGCTCAGCTCGCTCTCTGGTGATTAACTTTTACTAGCCGCTGTGTATATCCTCTGGTGGGCAGAAATGATTCAGTCTATAGATGAGCTCAAACAAGCTAAAAAAATAGGACAAGTTATTTATAACATACACTGTACATGTCCTAACAATCCTAGGATCTGCACAGATACCCGAGTATAATCTCACATATTATATGGCAATAAATAGAGATGGCAGTAAATAATCACCGTAGCACCACAACATCTTTGAGTAGTTCATTTTAAACTGGTTGGTTTTATTTCAAGAACATAATATAGAGCAGTTCATGCATCTATTAACTCCCTACGCGGTAGGAATGACAACCACCTCCATCCACTCCTATCCTCTCACTAGAAGGACACAGATGTTTGCAGTCATACTCAGCTGCTCCCTGGCGATTAACTTTTACAAGCAGCTGTGTTTATCCTCTGGTGGGCAGAAATCATTTAGTCTATAGATGAGCTCAAGCAAGCTAAAACAGGTAGGACAGGTTATTTATAACATACACTTTGCATGTACGAACAACCCTAAGATCTCCACAGATACCCAAATATATTCTCACAGTTTACATGTATATGACTATAGAAATGACAGTAAACAATCAAGGTACCACTACAATATCTTTGAACAGTCATATCCATGGGCTGGTTTTATTCTATTAACATAATACAGAACAATTCATGCATCTAGTACCTCCCTAAGCCGTAGCAATGGCAACCACCTCAATTCACTCCTATCCTCTCACTAGAAGGACACAGATGTTTCCAGTCATCCTCAGCTCGCTCTCTGGTGATTAACTTTTACTAGCCGCTGTGTATATCCTCTGGAGGGCAGAAATGATTCCGTCTATAGATGAGCTCAAACAAGCTAAAACAAGTAGGACAAGTTATTTATAACATACACTGTACATGTCCTAACAATCCTAAGATCTGCACAGATACCCGAGTATAATCTCACATATTATATGGCAATAAATAGAGATGGCAGTAAATAATCACCGTAGCACCACAATATCTTTGAGCAGTCATTTTAAACTGGTTGATTTTATTCCACTAACATAATATGGAGCAGTTCATGCATCTATTACCTCCATACACCGTAGCAATGACAACCACCTCAATTCACTCCTATCCTCTCACTAGAAGGACACAGATGTTTCCAGTCATGCTCAGCTCGCTCTCTGGTGATTAACTTTTACTAGCCGCTGTGTATATCCTCTGGTGGGCAGAAATGATTCAGTCTATAGATGAGCTCAAACAAGCTAAAAAAATAGGACAAGTTATTTATAACATACACTGTACATGTCCTAACAATCCTAGGATCTGCACAGATACCCGAGTATAATCTCACATATTATATGGCAATAAATAGAGATGGCAGTAAATAATCACCGTAGCACCACAACATCTTTGAGTAGTTCATTTTAAACTGGTTGGTTTTATTTCAAGAACATAATATAGAGCAGTTCATGCATCTATTACCTCCATACACCGTAGCAATGACAACCACCTCAATTCACTCCTATCCTCTCACTAGAAGGACACAGATGTTTCCAGTCATGCTCAGCTCGCTCTCTGGTGATTAACTTTTACTAGCCGCTGTGTATATCCTCTGGTGGTCAGAAATGATTCAGTCTATAGATGAGCTCAAGCAAGCTAAAACAGGTAGGACAGGTTATTTATAACATACACTTTGAATGTACAAACAACCCTAAGATCTCCACAGATACCCGAATATATTCTCACAGTTTACATGCATATGACAATAGAAATAACAGTAACCAATCAATGTACCACTACAATGTCTTTGAACAGTCAAATTCATGGGTTGGTTTTATTTTATTAACAATATATAGAACAATTCATGCATCTATTACCTCCCTAAGCCGTAGCAATGACAACCACCTCAATTCACTCCTATCCTCTCACTAGAAGGACACAGATGTTTCCAGTCATACTCGGCTTGCTCTCTGGTGATTAACTTTTACTAGCCGCTGTGTATATCCTCTGGTGGGCAGAAATTATTCAGTCTATGGATGAGCTCAAACAAGCTAAAACAAGTAGGACAAGTTATTTATAACATACACTGTACATGTCCTAACAATCCTAAGATTTGCACAGATACCCGAGTATAATCTCACATATTATATGGCAATAAATAGAGATGGCAGTAAATAATCACCGTAGCACCACAATATCTTTGAGCAGTCATTTTAAACTGGTTGGTTATATTTCACTAACATAATATAGAGCAGTTCATGCATCTATTACCTCCCTACGCCGTGGCATTGACAACCACCTCAATTCACACCAATCCTCTCACTAGACGGACACAGTTGTTTCCAGTCATACTCAGTTCGCTCTCTGGTGACTGACGTTTTCTAGCAGCTGTATTTATTCTCTGGTGGGCAGAAATGGTTCAGTCTATAGATGAGCTCAGGCAATCTAAAACAAGTAGGACAAGTTATTTATAACATACACTGTACATGTCCTAACGATCCTAATATCTGCACAGATACCCGAGTATAATCTCACATATTATATGGCAATAAATAGAGATGGCAGTAAATAATCACTGTAGCACCACAACATCTTTGAGCAGTCATTTTAAACTGGTTGGTTTTATTTCACTAACCTAATATAGAGCAGTTCATGCATCTATTACCCCCTACGCCGTAGCAATGAAAACCACCTCAATTCACTCCTATCCTCTCACTAGAAGGACACAGTTGTTTCCAGTCATACTGTTGAGACATTATAATATAATATAATTACTGT